>OMKZ01020459.1:0-11724 GCA_900302535.1 Neoniphon sammara | reverse complement strand
GTACCCTCCACTGACTTCTCCCACCTGCTACTTCCTCGCTTTTCCAACCATCCCTTACCTCTCCTCACTCTGTCGCTTCCCCTGTTTGTCATTTTTTTCACTTTCTTCTTTCCTTAACTTGACTTTTCTTCTACCACTACTTCATATGTTCATCCTTTCCCGTCAACCTGCCGTCCTCTCTTTCTTGCCCTTCCTGTTTCAGCACATAACACTCGCCCAAATGTCTTCCTGTTGAATTGCTACTGGACAGCTTTACTATCTCACACCCTGTCATCATCACTCCTCCGTTTCTTTTTTTTTTCTTTTTTTTTTTTTAACACAGTTTGTGAAACTAGATGTCAAGCCAAGTTTATTTGTACAGCCTTTAATCACAGTTACAGCCTCAAAGGACTTCATGATGCACACATTATGAAACGATAAATGGGAACACGTCCCAGCAATAGAGAAGAACATAATAATTTATTTTGTTTTTGAACACTCCATTACTATTCATTTCCAATTTTTTTTTGTTCATTTCTTTCTTTTGTTTTCTTATTTTGTCTCAGTTGTACCCCTACACACAATGAATGGCTCTCCTGATGGTTCCTAATTTTCTTTTTTTTTTTGTCTTTGTGATCCCCTCTATCTACAACTGTCCCATTCCTCAAGTCTCAACCTTGTCAAGCCATTGCTGTTTTCATGTGACGTGGATATAAATACCTATATACAGGCAACCTGAGGAGGCAGGTTAGGTCTACGTGTTGAAAGATGAAGTCATGTCACTGTATCCACCGGTTCATCTGTTTAAATGTTCATCTAGTATGATGGCCATTCCTCCAAGGCTCATCTTGATGCCTGGTAGTGTTTCACCACCATTGACTCCGCTGACTTTTCACTGGTGTCACCGTATCACACCTGCTCTGTAAACATTAACAGCAGATAGCACGTGGGATTCACCGCCGGTCGACCTGGAGCATTTTGTTGACATTCACATGTTCAAAAAGAATTCAAAATTATTCTTTGCCACAGGGTTCAATGTGAATTTCAGGCAGAGAGAGTGACAGATTTGTGAATGAGGGAGGTAAGAGCAGCTGGAGTGAGTATTATGTGTTTGAGCAGATCGCTGCCTTGGCCAGTGAGAAAGTGAGGAGGAAAAGTGAGAGAGTGACAATACCGGTCCTCTTAGTCCTTCTTCCTCCTTTCCTCCCCTAAGTCTTTTCCAGGGAGGAGATGGACCATCGCCCAAGGCAAATCTTTAATCCCCGGTCTTTACAGAGCCTCTTGTGAGACCCAAGCCAGATATAAATAAGAAATCTCAATTGATCACACTATTTACAGGTTTAATGACTGTGCTGAAGTTGCTTAGACGCACATCTCAAGTGTCAGAGCTGTGATGGCATGTGTGTGTGAAGGAGGACATTAGTGCTATTAAGCGTGTGAGGAGTGTGTGTGCAGAGCTGTTAATACACTGTCCTAATAGAATTTATTTATTGATCATGGCTTGGATAAGACTGTATAATTTCATAAAGCTTATGGCTTAGAGTTTGGCAGATGCACACCGGTCCTGTGTGTCTGTGTTGTTAGTGTTAGTGCAGTTGTGTTAATCACTTCCAGGTCACACATCTGTGCTTGACCCCTGACCTTAAAAGAGAGGAAGTGACCTCTGTGGACTCGGGTTATGCTGACAGACACACTCCCAGCAGTGTGCTGGGGACAAGATGAGTGTGCATGTATATATGCACTTATGCACATGTTTTTAAATGTGTGTTGCAATTTATTCGATGTGGTCAAAATCAGGTTCAGGCGAGGAGATGGGTAAAAAAAAAAAAAAAAAAAGATCTGTGTGAATGTCAACAGCAATGAAATTGATCCCTTAAGTCTCAAATGTTTAGCCTATTAAAAGGGGTTGTGTTAAAGTGCCAGAAGTCTCACAGGCAGGAATGGCTGGGATGTGCACCGATTAAGCCATTAAATTTCATATGATATTGCAGTCACATAATTTATGATTAATTACAAAAGTGACTATTACGCAATAATTAAATCATTAGCTGCTACATCAGAAGGCACAAGACGAACCTGTTGTAAATATTGCATTATAGTATCAATAATTTGTTATTGTGCTGCGTAAAGGTTAAGCCCGTCCATCTGTCTGTACAGCAGGCCTCCCTGGAGAGACGGGCTGAAAGAGAGACAAACAGCGTAAGAGAGGGAGAGGTGCGGAGAAGTGTGTCAGTGAACATTGGGTCACACTCGAGCTAAATTTATCTACGAGTAAGGTTTCACCTCAGGGGTGGGGGTTGGATGGATGGGTGCAAGGGGTAGCGAGAGGGAAAGTTTTAAGAGCGAAAGAGGGAGAGAGAGGAAGGTGAAGGGGTGGACACGAGGCCCGGGTCATAGGTGAGAGTGCCTGAAAAACTAAGTATAACTTAAAACATCGTTGCATCCATGAACAGAGGAATTACCGGTCTGGTTATAAATTACATTACATTACAAATTACACTGTAACAAATAGGCCTGCAAAAAAAAAAAAAAGAAGAAGGACTTCAATTACCAAATTGCAAGAGACTGCAGTTTCTGGCTTATAAATTAAACTGCACTTTATATTAAAAAACTTTCATAGTGTTTAAACAGATTTTCTCCATCTCCATGTTTTTTAATGTTTAGCGGCTGGAAAAAAATATATTGAAAAATCTGTCTTCATACTTTGTTGCAATTTATCTATCTTATCTATCTGTTATTGCAGTTTATTTATTGCAGTTCTCAGAAAAATAATTGCGGTATGATTATTGGTCAACATCGCGCCGCCCTGGTACCTAAATTTGAGATTGTATGTTTACAAGTTCATAACAACATTCCTTATTCAGTCTAGTAGCGCTCACAAATAAGAAAAGGTTCATAAGCCTTTTCAACTCAGCACCTGAATTAATGTCACCCTGGGACCTGGTCCCAGTAAACCAGTCTTTCTCAGTCCTGGTCCTCAGAGCCAAAAGTCCTGCTGCTTTTCACTGTAGACATTAATCAGGGACTTGGATGCAGGTTGAACTCAAGTAACTACCTGGTGGGGTTGAAAAACCACAGTACTTTGGGTCCCAAGGACCAGAACTAAGAATCACTACAGTAAACCACATGACCGCTTATTATGTGGACCTGCTGGAAACAGAACTGTGATCGATTTTAGGTCTCAAACTTTAGCTAAGTAAAAGGCAAAGCAGCATACATTATCCATGCAGAAGGCTAACACCTAACACAGTTATAGCACAGCCCCAGTTTCAGATGCTAAATCAGCAGTCCTGGGTTCACTGTGCGGGTGTTGTTGTGTCCTGACTGGCCTGGTGGGTTTAGTGGTGCCCAGTAACATTTATGATCCTGGACCGGCTTGCTGGAATCTGCAGGATTGGCTGACTGACTGGGAATCCACTGCACGGAATTAAGAGCTGCTGACAACTTATTGTCAAGCATCAGGTGTTTGTATTAACCTCTATTCCTTTCCCCTCTGTGTGTGTGTGTGTGTGTGTGTGTGTGTGTGTGTGTGTGTGTGTCATACTGTACTGGCCATACCTGTCAGTCACTGGGGTCTGTACTGTATCTCCCTCCCTGAAAGGAGGCAGGTAGCAGGTTCAGTATGTCACACTGGAGGGCTTATAAAGACAGAAAAGGACAGATGTAAGACAAAGATATCAGGAGAGGGAATTACAGTATATTAGAGCGAAAGAACGAGAGAAAAGAAAAGACTGACCAGCAGAGGAACAGTGGAAACATGAGAGAACGCATCAACACTTTTGAGACCGTTCTGAATATCGACCAAATCCTGGTAAGACAGACTATTTTGACCACTGAAGGTCTTTCTCCTTGAAGTTTTTGAAGGGACTGATGAGGCCAAGACATCAGTGATGTACTCCATCTGTTTCTTGGTTTATTTTGTAGTATAAAATTGTAAATACAAATCAGCTTTTGATAAAAGTAACTGAAAAGGCCTACATGGTTGTATTTCCTTTAATTATTGGTTTTTAAATTAATTTTTGGGCCGTGGCTCCATGTATAGGATCTGGAAAATTTGCAGTGGACTGATTTTACTTTCATACTGGTGGTGCTGATGTGCCTTAATTAGACCACTACAGCTTGAGAAGTGTTGTTGTTACTGTGCTGGTTAATTAGTGTATGCACAAGGATATGAGAGCTCGTAGAATGTGTAAGTGTGTGTGTGTGTGTGTGGGTGAGTGTGTGTGCATGTGTGTGTGTTATGGGAAGGGGGTTGGGGGGGCTAATCTCCCTTTCTGTCTGTCAGTGTGAGGGTCAGATTTTATCATTAACCTTGTGCTACAGGACAGGCCTATATTGTTGTAAGGCCTGACCACACAAACACACACACGCTTTCACTTAGTATGCTTATAAATGCACACACACACACGCACACACACACACTTATCATGCTTAAGAACATATGCAGACCCAGAGATATTTCTGAATGTGCTATGCCCACTCTCTCTTATATAAGGGACGCAGGAATGTGTTATTATTTTTTTAATTAACTCTCAATGTCACACTGCCCTTCACCCTCTGCATCTATTAGCAGCTCTCACTATGCCTTAATATCTCTCTCTCTCTCGCTCTCTCTCTCTCCCTTTTTCTCTCTCCCTATGCCAGATTTACTCCCACCTTCATTTCATTTTTTTTTACCTCATTTCTTTAATTTCTTAAATGTTCTGTTATATGTATTATCTTATGGAGGCTGACTCACAAAGTGCAGATCCATACAGGAATTAACACCTCGTTAGCATCATTAGCATAACATAACCTACGCTTTGTATTTATAAACCACCCAAAAGAGCAATATAGTTTGCATTTTTACATTTTATACTGAGGCATTAACTGAATCTCTTTTCCAAAGCGACGTGCAATCAGCAGTAAACACTTCAGTAAACTACATTATCATTCAAAAAGCATCGTCATTACAAACAACTAATACAAAGGGTCTGACAAAGGTCCACAGGTAAATAGCAGCTGGCAACACTGTCACCATAGGACAATTATCTAGGAGAAGTGCTAGTGGAATAAATAATAAGGATTAAGAAAGGAGGTAAAATTACAGGAGGAGGTGCACTGCTGTGTGGTGACCTGCAGTGATATTTTATGCTGATTTTTTTTTTGTTCTTTTTAATATCTTTTGGTGTTATTTGTGCTGTTTTATGTGCTGTGGTTGTTAGTGTTTCCTACACCAATGTAATTTTATTTTATGCACTGAAAAACAATTTCCCTGTGAGGAGAGTAAAGTTTCTAACCAACTAGGTGAAAGGGATATTTTGATGAGGGCAAATCAGTGTGAGGAGCGGAGGAGGAGGAAGACGCAGGACAGGGGATGTGATTCAGTAGATTCGGAGTGCCACGAGGATCTTGGAGGATCTGACTGGAGTGGGAAGGTCATTTCCACAGTCGGGGAGCCAAATGATGACAGCAACAACGGCTAAAAGCATGTGATCGCTGAGTAAATGGCGGTTACTGATATCACTTCTCTGTGTTACGGACATGCAAGGTCACACGGTGACACACAGGGTAAACACAGGTTGAGAGATGGAGACAGAGCAAAGCTACGCGGCGTGAATGTGTCACAGCTTTCAATGTCTCTCTCACGCTGCCGGCCTTTCTTTCTTTCTTTCTTTCTTTCTCTCTCTCTCACACACACACTCTCTCTCCTTCCTGTCCCTGGTTTTGATGGTGCCTGGTGCCTCTGTCTGTTTGATCCCGTGATGGATAGTGATGGATGGTGTTATGGTGTTAATGTGTAGTGCAGTGATAGTGGTGATGTGTGTGTGTATGTGTGTGTGTGTGAGGTTGTATGTAGTGTAGGACAGGAGACAGAACAGGGACTGAGCTGCTACCACATCATGCTAAAGACAACTGATGAGGATCAGGTAAAGACATAAGGACTGAGGGGGCGTCATTTGTTATGTTTACAGTATTTATACATTATACATAACAAGAATTATATATTCAGTCAGTACAGTTAATAAGAAAGTCATGCATTTACATATTTCACTACATTTCTGTGTCTCACAGAATCCTGTAGGCAGGATTAGATGGGGAGAATGGTATATTAAAAGGATGTATTGAATAAATTACAACAGTTGCATTTATATAGAGTATAATTAATTGATATAAAAAAAATCCTCATAGTTCTGATGGTTGTACACAATCCCACTTCATGCATATATTCCTTTAGGCAAGTTTTCAATTCTAAAGCAATCAAAACTTGCAGTCTCTCTTTAATTATAATCTGTGATGCATAAAGTCATTTTTTTCTTGACCCTTAGCAAGATATTGTACAACATGGCATTTTCTCATGTTGTACATGTGCTGTTTGTACAACTGAAAAACCAAATCGTTTCATTTCTCACAGCTAAAATTTTAATTATTCCCATAGGCTTTATTTTTAAATAGGACACAAGTTTTATTTAGAATTAAGATAATCAGAATGGATCATGTAATGTAAAAACGTGATGGATTGGATGGAAACAATGGATTGAAACCTTGATAAGTTTGACTTTTTTATATCAAATGTTGTGCACCGTTGGCAAATCTGCCAGAAACGCCTGCAGACAATAGTGGTTTTCATCAGACTTGTGTCAAGTAGCATTTGCAAATAATTCAGTGTGTTTTTTAACCTGCGTGGAATACCCAGAGGGTGGCATTTACAACATCTGGACAATTCAGATAGTGTCAGGTAAGTTTTCAATCTAAGAAATTTATCCTTAATTGATTTTGACTTTAAATATTTTGCTTTGTGTTTAAACTTTCTTGCATCATTTTCTTGTCCTTATATCCCACACTGCTGGTACATAAGCTAAAACAAACCCTAATATTTGCAATTAGGTCTTTACATACTGCAAAGTAATTATAATAGACAAAAGTGGTTTGCATTGCTTTGTATAACTAGTCATAGATCCACTGTTAGCTCAGCTTTTACACCAACAGTATATGGGATTGTCATCTATTAAATAAACACTTGTTGCATTACAACCATAAGCTTTTAGAGATTTATCATTGTTCTGAATAGGAGTTTGTGGTTCATGGTGATTAAAGGGGGTTGAAAATAACCTACTAGAGAATTTAAAGGCATCAAAGGTTTTCAGGAGCTTTTTGCAGTGTAACTGCCGGCCACCTGCTATCTGGTATATTCATGTATTAATTATAAATGTCCATATCAGTCATTTTGTCATGTGGTTTTAGTGGCTCATATATTACAGTGGAATGTTTAGACAAGTTGTGCAGAGCATTTTTTTTGCAGTCATGCTGAAGAAAGTCTCACCAGAGGACAGATTAAATTAACTTGTCCTTGCTTTAATTAATAGTTTTCAGATGTGATTAGATTATAGATTGTTATGGAACCTTTAAACCTCAGAGAATACAATTACGGGTGATTGGTTGAGCTTTGGCTTTGTTGGTCCTCATGGCTGGATTTGACAGCTTTCTCTTCCTGCAAGAACACGAGACAGAGATGTCTGGCGCCTGGCTCTCCTTATGATTTAGCGTCATGTTTTGCATGTGATCTGTAGGTTTGAGTTGCACATTATAGCTGCACCTGGATCTGCTGTATTTTACAGCTTCAGTGGTTATAGAGGGTGTTCTGCAAGCTGATCTCAACCAGATCACAGGGGTAACATCTTCTGGCCAAGTGTGCGTGTATGCATGTGTATGTGTGTAGGTGTAAGCACATGTGTGTGTGTGTGTGTGAGAGAGAGAGAGAGAGAGAGAGACAGAGAGAGAGAGAGTCGTAAGGGGAAGGTGTGGAATGTTCTCTCTTGCAGGATCCCTTCCTCTGGCTACTTGGCGTCTCTCCAGCCCCGACTCCTCTCAGGGAGGGGTTTTTCCGATCTCTATGCCCGTTTTGTCTATTTCTGTCTGCCAGGGTATTCAAGTTGGTGTGTATCCCTTACACACACGCCACGCATTCCCCATCTCTTTCTCGTTATCTCAAGACTCTTTGCACTGGATCTAGTTTTATCGTACTCCAACGTCTCAGTTGTCACATTTATCTCACCTCTACCCTCTCTTCCCTTCTCCATCTTTCACCTGTTTACAAAAAGCATGATTTCTTGAGTAGATGTTTTCTCCTAAATGCTTTTTGTTTCATATTCTCTTTGCAAGGGATTGTGGGTAATGTAGAGTTTTCCCCTGTCTGCAGCTGTACGGTGAGTACAGGGAGCAGCTGGGAAATTTTGCCAGACGGGAGGCTGCCCGTTTGCTGACAGAGAGACAATGGAGGAGGCAGACAGGGGACAACACCGTGGCTGCTGCCCGCCGAGGGCATGGCCGGCGACATCACCACCCTGTGACCTTGGAGTCACATCACAGCCACGCCTCTTCTACCAAGAAGCCTCGTCCTTACTCGAAATGCCAAGGTGACCGACAGAGATAGGGAGTGATAACACTTAACAACAAGAAACCAGTTTAATCAAAAACATCTACAATGCTGATAATTCCCATAAGGCACCACTAGTCTTGCTTTATTAGTTGCTATGCTACCACTAATGGTACCCAGGGGACCAGTCAGTGACTTTTCTTTATCTATTGTTCATTATTTTATGCATATATATATTTCTTTAAAACATTTTAAGCAGTGCATATATATGTAGGGATGTACTGGATCCAGTATTCAGAATCCTGATCCAGTCCTTTTCAGTGGTTCCGGATACAGACGTATCCTAAAGAAAAATGTCCAAATCCAGATCTTATCTGTGACGAATGCAGTTGGATGGTGTGGACCTTACACATGGCTCTGATGGAGGTTGACAGTAAACTGGTAAAATGGGAGCAACACAGAAAAGCCCTGTGTGGCACTATTTTAAAATAAAACACAATAAACACAGTAACATTCAATGTAATTTAATCATTTTGTTCATTGAACTGCTTTACTTCCTGGATCTGGGAACCGGGATCTGGATCTGGTTATGGCCAGATCTTAAGTGCTGGATCCGGGACCCTGGATCCTTTAAATGTAGATCCAGTACACCCCTGCATCCCATGCTGCAGAAAAAACATAATACTTTTAAGGATGCTCTTTACTGACATTAAAGCTACTTTGGTGATGGTGACGGGCCATTGCATCACTTTTACACCCATTCTCTTAGGTATTGTTAGTACATGTAACTGTCAATAATCACATCCAGAGACAGCTACGTTCAAGTCAGGGCGAATCATTAATTTTGTCGGTCTGTCCTAGACTGCTTGGCTCGTATGCGGCGGTACATAGTGACCAAGATGGGGGAGGACTGGATTTTCCTGGTTCTGCTCGGCCTGACCATGGCTCTGGTCAGCTGGAGTATGGACTATGCCAGTGCCAAGAGCCTGCAAGGTACTGGACAGTAATGCCCTGCAAAGGCAAACAGTGGCAACTCCTTTTTAATGTGATATTACAGTTTATTGATCCTGGTAGGGAAATTACCTTTTCAGGAGGTTAGTTGTTATAGTCAGCTACAAAACTACACACCTTCAACTGGAAGGGATTCAGGATCCCTGACAAAAGGTGTTTGAAATCTGGTTTCATGGTAGAAAGTACTGACTCTTGAGCCACTTGGCCAACCTGGCACACCTCTGGAGCATCATGACTCGCCTTGAGATTTCATATCAACAAAAGTTAAACCCTTCAATGACATTAGACCACTGGATAAAAAGGCCCAGAATCTGTAAATACCCAAAGGTTTACAAGGTTTTTATCAGACACGTAAACATAAGTTACCGAGAGCATACAGGGATATCTGATTGGTCACAGATGATTATATAGAATATTATATGTTTTCTGTAACAAATACCTTAGGATATTGGATTCATACATCACAAAGATTGCAGATCTGGAAAACATGCATCATCACATTTCCCCCTATATAATGTTGTCCGCTTCTGCAGTTGCTGCTGCTTGGCTTTGGAGGGCAGAGTTGGCCAAGGTCATAGAGAGCGTTTCTATCAAACGCAGGAGCTTTTGGTCAAGCACTTCTTTCTCAGTCCATTTGAATTTGCAACAGCCTTCTCTCTCTCTGTCCTTTAGCCTATAAGTGGATCCATGGGGAGCTTAAGGGCAATGTGCCGCTCCAGTATCTAGCCTGGGTTACCTATCCCATGATCCTCGTCATGTTTGCCTCGCTCTTCTGCCACCTTGTTGCCCCGCAGGCCATCGGTGAGCTTTCCACCATCAGCATCCTTTCCTCTAATTTCCTGTGTTTACTTCTTTTTCTCTGTTGTCTTGTGGGCAGATAGTACACTTAATCCTCTCTTTTTACTCCTAAAAGTCTTCCATAGTTAATTAGACTCAACATCTTTTCACCCCCTTTTTTCTCTTCAACCTCAGATGTTTCTTCTGCTTTTACATCCTTTTTTTTCACTTCTCCTTCTCATTTGTCTTACAGGCTCTGGTATTCCTGAGTTGAAGACCATCCTCAGAGGTGTTGTGTTGAAGGAGTATCTTACCCTTAAAGCCTTCATAGCCAAAGTCATAGGCCTGACTGCCGGCCTGGGCAGCGGGATGCCAGTGGGCAAAGAGGTAAACCAGCCCTTTTCATCACCTTGTCATCTGCTCTGACATTTCTCTGTCTTTCTCTCTCTCTCTCTCTCTCTCTCTCTCTTTCTCACTTTGTCTGTCATTCTCTCTCCGTATCTATCATCATTTATTGATCTATCGCCACCATCATCATCTCTCCTCTCTTTCTGTCTCTGTCTTTCTCTCTTTCCATCACTCCATCTGTTCTTTCCACAAGCAATGGAGGATAATAAATCATCTACTGTCATGTTTATCTTCTCCTGTCATGGGACTGAAACAATTTATTCAAGTCCTCGGCAAAGCCCATTCATTCTCTCCATTACAGTAGCAGGGCAACTGTCACACTAAGCAATTATAAAGTGATTTATTTGACCTGATACAATGTGTCCCAGTTTTGTCTCTGTGTTAGAGACAATTGCCCATGTCTGCGTAGATAATGTTTGCCTCGTCTGTGTGCCTGTGTCAACGATTCTTCCCTTTCCTTTCCATCACTTCCAGGGCCCGTTTGTCCACATTGCCAGTATCTGTGCGGCGGTGCTGAGCAGATTCATGTCCATCTTCTCTGGAGTCTACGAGGTAAGCCGAGGCCCTGAACAAAACGGACTACATCTCCCATCAGCCCCATCTCCTCCTTTGATCAGACTCATAGTGCCAATGGACATGTGGACTGTGGTTTTATTTATTGGCTTCATTCTCTGTCACAACTTTCCTCGCTGTTTGCATGTTATAACTACAGGGTTCCTGCACACCGTGAAAATCTTTAAAATGTGAGAATAAAACGAGGCATTGAAAGTTTTTGAAAGTGAACGGATGGCCTTGAAAGTATTTTTGTTCTTATCACTATATAGCACCCAAATGAATCAGTTTCCCATCCTGAGAAAGAACCCCTGTGATAGATATTTGTGTTGATTTAGCAGCAGCTTTAACCATGATTTCCTGGCTTGTTGACATCATCAGTTTAAAAAAAAAATGAGGCTTCTATGCTGATGTCTTGTCTTACTCCAAAACATTCCAGCGTTGAGCCATTGAATTTTACCAAAAAGACCTTGAAAGTTATTGAAAAGTCCTTGAATTGCATGTCCAAGTGAGTGTGGGAACCCTGTAACTGTTGCCCTCTCCCATTTCTCTCTCTCTCTCTCTCTCTCTCTCTCTCTGTCTCTCTCTCTCTCTCTTTTGCACTGTTCACGCCCGCCCCTCCCTGTCTTTGTTTTGGCTCA
>OMKZ01020458.1:2028-12271 GCA_900302535.1 Neoniphon sammara | reverse complement strand
ACTTGCCAACCCCAAAATCATTATGATGTGTTGGACAGTGACTACTAGCCAACCCAAATTGCAACAATGATGCAGGACTGTTGAAACTATGTGTCTTAACTAATCACACAACATCAGCGTGCAGTCACATGTTAAATGGCAAAAATTTCTCTGCTTTTGTGTCCTTGAGAAGTTAATTCTCTCCAAGACAACTTGTGAAGAACATTTGGATAAAACTTAGAAAAATTACATAAAACTATCAGCTCTGACATTAGAATGTCAAAGCCCACAGCTTTTTGTAATTTTCAAAATAACTCAATGCTAAAATGCTTTGTATTAAATAAAAACACACCAGATTCATTAGCTATGTGACACAGTGTAAACATGTAATTGTGGTGTTAAATGTCGAAGAAAAGCAGCGGGCAGCAGCACTACATGCTAACAAACCTCACTTGTTTGTTGAGGTTAAAGGTCATTAAATGGTGAATGTGTGATTTGGGGTCTCAATTTGTATTTCTTTGTGAAATCTAATCTCTCATGTCTTCTTTTTGTTTTTGTCAAACACCTCAGAATTCAAACGTAACAGATTCATCAGGACACAACACCACCAACCCCAACTGGCAGAGGGCTCTCACCAGGTTGTCGAGGTCGGGGTCTTCACTGAAAAAGGCTTTGCCCTCCTTCTCCTGACTGCGCACAAAGTTCTCAATGTCCACATCGAAGCTCGCTGACGTGATGCAGTCGGAGCTCTGCGTGGACTGTTCGCACTTCTCAAAGAGCAGGGCCAACAGAGGGAAGAGGGGATGCCTGACAAATGACAAACACACAAACAGAAATATTGTTGAATTGTACAGCTCTTCAAAGGAAAGTGCGTTGTGGTTTGATAGGAATGAGACTGTAATCCAAACCAGCTACAAGAAACCCAGAATGCAAAGTTTTATTGGTAGAATGAGACTGGTGTTAACATCTGCTAGCCAGCAGTTGCTCATGCTTTGATAGCCCAGCATAACAAAATAAAGCAAGAGCAACCTGCAGTCTGGACTGATGCTCATGTTCACCTATTTCTTCATGTGCTCTTAACTGAAGTGAACACCAGAGAAGTTATGGCACTGAGCCACCAAAATCTATAATCTGGCAAGAGGACACGTGTATCAAACTCTGTCCAACAAATAAGCTACTTCTGACTCCACATGACTTTTGTTAACAAGCTCTGGTTTGCTTATAATTGGGCAGTGTGAAGATAAATGAACCAATTACAAAAATGTGTTTTTTTCCACTATGGTTCATACCAATGAACTGTAGGCATGATCGCACCCTCACACTACTCTGAGGCCGAAGAACCATCTGAATGTCACATGAAAAAAATGAGGAGGAATTATTCTTTAAATGTCAGAAGCAAAAAGCATGTGAGGTTTTCCGATGAAAGACTTTCTTAGTTCTTGGCAGATATGTTGGAAAATAATGCCTGCCAGGCAGAATAGAAAGAATAAGATTGACAAACAGAGGATTTAAAGGCCCAAATCTGTTTTTTCTGGCTCTCTCACTTTCTGTCTAGCTCTCTGTACCAACACACACACACACACACACACACACAGAGGAGAAGTGGGCTCTACCGATATATGGAGGCCTTGTCTGCATCCATGGGTGTCTGTGGCTCCGTGGGGGCCGGGCTGGGTGCCTCCACCAGCGTCCCCTCAATGAACTTCTGCTCCGAGTCACTGTCTGTCTGCACCACACCTTGCATCTGCAGAAGAAGAAGAAAAAAAAACGTGATGAGGAACAGAAAGCAAGAGTGACAGAAAGAGAAAGCAAGACAAGAACAGACAGAGAGGAAAGGAGAGAGGCAGAGAATAAGAGAAATGAAATGAAATCAAGACATCATGTGAAAGTAGCTGGAGGGCAAAGCTTAGTACAGAGCTGTGTCTGAAAATGAACTCTCGGAAAGGTCACAAGAGCTTGGTATGAAAAAGGCAAGTTTTCAAAAATCACGCTACACATTAATTTAAAAATGTGTGTGTGGGTGTGTGTGTGCGGTGGGGGGTCTTTTCATAGGTCAACAACAGGGCAGAAAAGAGACACTGACAGTCTCATGTGTTGCAAGTCCTGTCTATGTTATATTCACTTGTTGCCTGTGATCAGCACAGCATGGCTCTCTGCTTACAGTTAAATTTTTGAAATCTGATTACAAAGACTTGATTTTAGAAGATCACACAGCTGTATATCCACAAATTGCCTTACAACTGGTGTTATACATCTCCCCTGGGTGTACTGACTTAAATCTGCCAACATTGCATTTTCCCGCTCTCCATCTCCTAACACTGCTTGTGCGCACACTGTGCCTGGACTGCATCCAGACAATGTTCAGTTCGAATCACAATGCGAGCATGAGCTCCATATCTGATTGTCAAGATCCGATTTCAAAGAGAGCAAAGCCCAGACCTTGAGCATACAGACTACTGTACTGTCACTTGATGCTCCTGACAAAGTCAGAAAACAATAGTTGCACTGAGATGACAAGTGTTACCGTAGCCTCTGCAATGTTCCTCTCAAGGAACATTCATTGAAACGACCCAGGTTCCTTCTCCTCTCCTTTCACACATTTTCACACCCTGCCTGCCTACCAGCAACCTAGGATCCCTTCCAAGAGCATAAATCCTATCTCAAACCATGTGACCGCGGCAACAATGACTTAGATTGAGCGCAAAGGGGCTAAAAATACTCGCCTGCACGGGGTGGAAAATTTCTTGTTAGTCATAGATCTTTCTCAGCTCTCTTTGACACCCCCAAATTTGGCACTTGAATAAAGATATTTTGTAAGCAATTTACATAAGCACAGACACAGAAATACCAGGCAGAAACGGGGCTTTATATTACATCAGTGTCTCCCATACGGTGATTTATTTGTGGCAGCCCACCACAATCAGACAAACACACCCAACAGAGATTACCCTAACTGATGAAATGCCATTAACATCGCTTCTTGTTACATGAATGTGTTTCCCTTGGTCTGATTATCTAGATCAACTTGCTACCACTAAAAATAAATGAGGATCCTTTATTGAATATTGAAACGCTGTAGGCTAAGGCATTTCAGGCAGTTATCATGAGAGTCTTTTCCCCAATTCAGATAAATTATTTTTGCTAGAATAAAAAAAAATGTTTAAAAGTGCCTCGGGATGAATACATTCGGTCCCACTGAATTGAGCAGGTTGTGCAGGCCTCCAGCATAAGCCCCAGACAAAATTTTTCCCTCTCACCCACCTGCTGCTCTCCTTCTGGGTACTTGTCTATGGAAACCTGGGCTGCCATCATGTTCACTGCAGATGCTGCAAACACTGGGGCATTATAGAGAGGTGGGACAGTTGGCCGACCTATACACAACAAACATAATATCAGTCAGTCTGCCTATCAAAAGACTAGAGTTGTAAGTACAAAAGCTTTAAATCACATGTCTGACAAACATTTAAGAGTGGAAGCCTAATAGCTAAAACAAACAACTTTGCAAACCAGCCTAACGCAATGGTAAAGGATAAATGAATTCATAGTATATGTTTATGAACATTCATGCTGGTAATGCACGTGCTGAAAAAGTATCAAAAACTCAAATTCAGAAGGTCAAGTGTCAAAAACAGACAAAACGTGGATGTGTGGCTCTGGGAGGAATACAAACTGTTAATGTTAGGCAAAAACAAAAATCCTGCAAAATTAAATCCTATGATGTCATATGCATACACATCTGAGTCAGTCAAATGAGTATGTAAAGTTACCATTGGGAAATCACTGAGGAGTACGTGAAAAGGACTGCGTTTAAATGTTTATTTAACGACTGAGCTGCATTCAAAACATTTCCGGCCAAGTCATTCTTGAAATGACAAGTTTCACAAAAACACAGGGGTGCTTTAATAGTGAGCTAACGTTATCCTGCAACTCATACAACACACCCACCACAATGAACTTAGCTTTTAGCCATGAACTGACTACTCAGATACCGTTTCTGGCGGCAATACAAATAAAATAAAATAAACCCCAGCCTTTAGGCTAATCGGCTAGCCTAACTAGGGGATTCCCAGGCAAAACAATTAGCTACAATTACAGAACGTATATTATATTTTGGCTGAATAGCTTGTAAAGCCACAGAAACATTAGCTCAGTAGCTCAAATCTACGTTGAACTGTTATTCAAAAATAGCCACCGTTCAGCCGAGCTAAGGCTAACGCTAGCAAGCTAGCTAGCCTGCTAACTAAAGTGTTTGCATGCTGGTACGGTGAGCACCCAGCCAAAATGCAAAGCGCCATATTTAGCAAGGAAATCATTGCCAAAAAAACATGCTAACCTAGCGAGCTACAGTACCCGCTGCGGATAAGTACAAAGAGACAGCGTATAAACGCCGTTCGTTAAATAAGAATATAGGTTCGGCATTTTGCGTTTCCAATTAACAAATTCATATTTTATGTTATTAGTGTACTGTGACTTGGCTATAATAACAAGCCTCGGCTAAAAGGCTAGCCAGTTGATCCAAAATCCTGCCCACATCAGTCAATCAATCAAGCGGGGACAGCTGCCTATCCCTCCCCTCCGCACTACAACTGTCGGGGTAAAGCAGGGGCCTTGCTTCTAGCTCTCGCCCTTGCTTTTCCACAATCCTTCTCTGCCCCCAAAACGCCGACATATTTTTTTTTCCCGCAGACAGATTTTTATTCTTCCCGGAGCCCTGCCGCTGCTTCCCTACCAAAACACCCTCCACTGTTCTGACTACGTCCGCACTTCTCGCCCTGGGCATTTTTGTGTGCAGCCCAGATTGTTTGATTGATAGGGAACGGAAAAAGAAGATTTTGAGTGACAGCTTACCTGAGTGCCAATCTTCGTCACACTGACAAGCGGCTGCAGCAATCGGGACCCGCAGTTGTCGCGTTGCGTCATCGCGTAAGGACACGCAGGGCATTTGGCTCATGAATATTTATGAGGTGGGAGGAGACATGACGTCTGGAGCGCCTTGTTCTCGCCCCCCGAGTCCCTGCACCCTGCTGGGTCTGCCTGGCAAAGCTTATCCACTGCCCTCATTTACAAAAACATACCATGGAACACATTTTCTATCTATATCACCAACTTATCACTCCTTGATGCATATTCTTATCTTCCCCACAGCAACAAACAAAGGACCAGATGCAGATTGTTTACTTCTAATACACTGCATATATCCATGATACAGTAATTAGGGCATAATGTGCTGTGCAGGCAGACTAAGAGTCAAAATTGGAATCATTAAAATAGAACGTAGATAAACCACTTGCGCACTCAGCTCTATTCAAATGACCCCCCTGAGGCAGAAAAGCAGCATAAAAGAAGCGTTTGATCTTTGCCTATCCCTTTATATGCCTATTCTTTTATATAAGGCAATAACAGCAGCACACTAGGAAAAAACAGACTTCAGTTATCATTTGTGTACTTTAATAATATAACTTTTATATGACAGCAGAATTCAATGCAAATCAGAGGTGTGGGGGATGAACATACAATAGACAGGGGACAACAGAATCTCCATCATCCTGAAAGACAAAGGTTTTTGTGGGGGTTTTAGAGATTCAGCTGCAACACCCAGGCCAGCTCTGCTAGTGTCGGGGTGAGGGTCTGCCAGACGAGGGCTGAGGCAGCCGGTGTTTGGCCATCTCTAGATCCAGGTCTGCGAATGTGAAGGGGTTGTAGCTGTGGTGTTGGTAGTTCTTGTAAGAGCTGTTGTCAAAAGGCTCCTCGGGCTCTGGAGGTGCCGCTGCTGCAGCCTCTGCAGGAGGAGGGAGTGGGAAGAAAGAGGGGGAAAAACAGCCATGTAAGAAACCTGAGTCTGGTACAAAGATGTGTCCCAAAAATCTTCCTGCTGATCAAGCATGAAAACAGAAATAGAAAAAAGGTCAGCCAAATACAAGCCTGGCTCTTATTCAGTATCTCTATCACCGACAAAATGCCCTGTTCTCTCCCTGAGGGAATTTTATTCAGTTTTGGAAAACTGATTAAGATCGATCTAGCTACAAAAAGTGATGCCCTGTTTCCCTCAAACTGTGGCTCAGTTTGTCAATAGTTGATAAGAACTTTAAAGGGAGAGTCCATTTAAATATTCACACGTGTTGACAAAGGCAGTTTATGGTGGGGCATTTCCTACAGTGGCAAGCAGCATTCCCCCCAACAGTGTGTGGAGACATGCTGGTGTGAAAAGCCTCAGGGACTGAGCTTGTGAGGGAGAGCATGTGAAGGTACCTCAGCCAGTCAGAACGAGGAATGTTACTGGCAGAAGCACGCATGAAATGACTGTTAACAGGGCAGCAAGTCAATAATCATATATGTTCCTGAGTTGGAAACAGGAATTCAATGTATTTGATTGAACAGAACTGCATTATCTTTTGCACTTTGTCCATCTTAAATAACTATTTCTGGCCTTTTGTTGTACCCTACTTCTCGAAACACTATGGCTGGGGAAATTCTTAACATGCCACGTCAGTAAGGTTATAAACAACTTGATAGGACAGAGAAAAAAACCTTCCATATCCAAAAATCATAGAGAGGTATGTTTCAAGACACATTTAAGACATTTTCATTAATTCATGACATGCTTAATCCAAAGGTTTCTGAGTGAAAACAGACAGACAAAGGTAAAAAGGAAAGAAATAAACAAGTGGTGAGATAAATGTCAACTGGGGCCACCAGGTGGTTGTTCCAGGAAGCAGGATTACTCAGTTGGCCAGATAAGTGTGAAAAAGGATTGTATTTACCTTAATGGTTAAGATGTGGAGATGTGATGGAATGCCAATCAGTTATACATACAATGACTGAGTACTATTAACAAAAATTCAAAAGTCTTATCATGATTTGTTTAAATTATCTGGCTAATTGTGTAATCCTGTGCTCTGCAACACTGTTCCTGATCTTCAATCACTCCCAGCTTCTGTTCTTCCAGCTGTTGTCAGGGACAGGAGGCTTTTAATACTTATCCACTGTAACCGTAATGTCGTTACCATGTGCACTGTAACCTTACTATTAACAATAGCATTACCTTGCACACTTAAACTAAACACTTGCATTATAACCTGTAACATTAACATTAGCCCAGGAACCTGTAACCATCAAACACCAAGACATATTTCATACAAAAAGGAGCAATAAAAAACAACAATATGTCAAAATAATCAACATATCAAATCAGCAAAATATGTGCAAAATATTCTGGGAGTGAAGATGGATTAGGAAAGAGACCTAAGCAGGATAAAGAAAAAAGATGGATGGTAGATTCCTGAGTCACAAAATGAGGGGGAGTAAAATGTGAGCAGGATTAGTATTTGTGCTACAGTTAAAGTGTGACACGAGCCAGTCACACCGGGCACCATGTATCAAAAGCCTTCACCACACATTCACAGCAACAAGATGATAATGGCATGGGCGGGTAAAAGACAAAAGAGGCTGCTAGTCAAGGATCAACATTAGTCTGCAGAGTGCAGGCAAGGCAATATTCGAGGAATAGGAAACTACTAATGCAAAAGGGAAATGTATGCACCAAGAAACCTTTAAAGCATGCATGCATGCTAAGTCTGCCCCATGCAAAACAATGCCATTAAGCAAAACAGAGAGTTGAGCATGAATGTGGCAGTGTTTGCAACTAAGATACTGCACTATGGCCAGCAACACAACAGAAGAAAAATGAAATGTAAATAAATAATTTAATAAAGCTGTGAAGGCAAAAGCAACTATGTGAGGTAGTTTACACTTGGTTAACACCTTAACATCTAATAGTATAAAGTTATGGGGAATTGAACTGTAAGAAACTATGGTCATCTGTGGGGGTTGAAAGATCCAGAGAGAAGAAAGGGAGAAAAAATAAAGATTTGGTGGGGGGGTGTAGTGTGTACCCTCAGACGGTTCAACTGCTTCAGCTTCAGCTGGGGCTTCTGCCTGCAGCTCCTCTCCTGCAGCTTCAGCTACAACTGGAGCAGCGTCTACCAGCTCCTCAGCGCTCTCCACAGGGGCGGACGCTTCAGCTGCAGCCTCAGCAGCCACTTCAGACACTTCAGCCACAGGCTCTGCTGCGGCTTCTGCAGGAGCAGCTTCAGCCACAGGCTCTACAACAGCTTCGATAGGGGCTTCAGCAGGTGTACCTTCAGGCGCAGCGACTGCAGAGGCTTCATTGGCAGGCTCTTGACTTTTTACTGGAGTCTCAGTTGGGGCTTGAGCCTCAGCGTGAGTTTCAGCTTCAGGAACAGGTGTAGCCTCAATGGCCTCGGTTGCAACTTCAACTGGAGATTCTACCTCGGCATCTGGGGCAGTGGGGGATGCAGCCTCTGCAACTAGTTCAGGAGTGGCCTCTAGTGTAGCCTGAGCCGAAACGTCTGGAGTGATCACACTGGCCTCTTCAGCCACTTCGCCAACAGCATCTTCGGAGGCTGCAGAGATCTCGGGGGCAGGGTCTACTAACTCTTCAGAGCTAACACTGGAGGCTGAGTCTGCAGTGGCCTCTGTGATAGCTTCAGCTTGTTCTGTGGACTCTGCTGCCAGAACGGCCTCCTGCACAGATTCAGCAGCGGAGGCAACAGTAGCTTCAGGTGCTGGTGCAACCTCCTCCTTCTCAGCTTCACAAATCTCCTCCTTCATTTCTGATACAGCGTCCTGGACTGCAGGTTCCTCCTTCACGGAAGCTTCTGTCACCTGTCCTGCTGGGGTCTCTGTTTCAGTCTTCGTCTGAGCTTCGGACTTCTCATCCTCTGAGTCTGAATCAGAGTCTGATTCCGAGTCGCTGGACGATGAGGATGATGTGTCTGGTGCTGGACCACCAGGCTCAGAGGAGGCAGCAGTGGCAGAGGCTGCAGCTGGAGTGCTTTCTGTCACATTGGTTTCATCACTTGTGGCAGCCACAGGCTCAGCAGGTGGGGGAGCTGCATCAGCTACAGGTAGAGCTTTGTCAATGATGTGCTCTGCTGTATCGGCGACAGGGGCTGAGTCTGAGATGGCAGCAGGAGTCTCTGTCGGCTCTGCAGCGACTGCTTCACTGGCAGTAGCGTCTGGAGCTGCCACCTCTGATATAATAGCCTTCTCTGCAACAGGAGGTGCATTTTCAGCAGCACTATCTACAGAGGCAGGTGCTGACTCATCAGCTGGAGGGGCTGCAGCAGCACAAGCTTCCTCAGCGGTGATTCCTGTGGCGGTTGGTGCTGGAGCTGCTGCAGCTACGACTGTTTCTGCAGCAACAGCAGCAGGACTAGCCACTGGTTCAGTTTCACCTAGAGCTTGTGCCTGGGAAAGTCCAGGGTGTGAAAGCCTAACTGGGAAGGCAACTGCTGTCTTGTAGGCTAGCAGGGATGCTCTCTCATCTGGAGCCTCTACTGCTGAGGAAAATGGTAAATGGAACAAGAGCAGTTAAATAATTACAGCAATCATTAACAGTAACATGGACTGACTCCCAGAAGTTTGAATCAAAGGCCCTAAAACTTTCTTTATCCTACTCCCAAATACTCTACTCCTGGATATTCCTATATTTTTCATTCTAAAAAACATCAACCATTGCATGCTGCTGATTAATTTAATTAATTTCTATTTCTTAAGCATACATTAAACTTAATGAAAAAGAACGCTGATCTTGCTAGGCACAGAATCACAAAAATTCATAAAATAAAAATGGATCTAAGACACAACACTTCGAGGGCTGAGCTGTGAAAAAATTGGTTAGATGAACTTACTAGAGCACAATATTCACCAATATAATTTCAGTTTGACATTTACCTTGTTCATACTATCATATTTATATACACTACATAACAGGGTTAGCAATGCTTATTAAACAAATTTAAAAGGAACTGTTAATGTCCAATTCCACTGAATTCAGTGTTGACTTCGAATGATTCTAGATGGATGACTGGAAAGGGGAAGCAAATTTTAGACCTCGAGGCATGATATTTAACTGGACTGGGTCTGGAAATGTAAGAAAAGGGTTGCATATTAAGCATTAGCATACATTTATATCATAAACATTATGATTCACATATAGCATTATGACCAAAAAGAAAACGGGTAAAGTGTCAACAACACAGAATGGTAACCAGCCAAAAAAAAAACCCCAAAAACAAAAAAAAAAAAAAAAAAAAAAAAAAGCAGGAAAAAAAACATTAAGACATCAACAAAGGGGAATTGGCCACATAAATTAAAGACATCAAAAGTCAACACAGAGCAGAGTGGTACTAAACAGCCCAGTATCACGCAACAACCAAACAATGCTTACATTGAAAGTCTG
>OMKZ01020455.1:1724-28788 GCA_900302535.1 Neoniphon sammara | reverse complement strand
CTTGAATCTTAATTGTCAATTCTGACATCTGACAAAAAACAACACCTACTTGTTGCTGGTCTCTGTAGCTCCAGGCTCAGCCCTCTTTCTTTTCACCACTGACCTCTGGCTCTGGGTGGTGGTGGAGGAATGGGGGTCGGTGCCTCGGTGGTGGGGCCGGGCCGGGTGGCTCTTCCCAGCAGGCTGAACCTGAGGTGGGACGCCCTGCTGGGCATGTTGGGTGGTGCTGGAGGAGGCCTGCTGGTGCAGAGATGGCTGCTGGGTAGATGCAGACCCAGCCTTCCCACTGCCAGAGGTCAGGCTTTCCCTCTGACAGATCTCCATCTTATAAAAACAGCACCTGGCACTGGAAGACAATGAATCAGGGAATCAGACAACTTCATCCACCAGCATCAGTGCACAAGAACACACAGCATCTCAGGACAGACTTACTGCGTGCTTTGCTGGAAGATGTCCACTAGGTGGCACATGCTGATAAACGGATGTTCCAGAGGCTCACTGGGTGTTATACGCTTTCTGGCATCCAGGTGCAGCATCTGCTTCAGCAGGTCCACAAACTTATGCGCCATCTTATGAACATTATGCTCTCCTCCATCTGCGATTTGTGCCCACAAGGTAATCTGGGATCTTTTCTACATATGTTTTAGGTATGTCCTGTATTTTGTGTTTAATAAAATAAATACATATTAGAATTTTTTTTAGTATTTTGTGTTTAATAAAATCGCGTTACATTAAGTTACATCCTTCAGTAAATAACAGTAGCTAGAAAATAAATAGTTAGAGGGTTAGGGTACTACTACTAGTTAGAAAATAAATACATATTAGAATACATGCTATATATAATATTGCACAAACATTTACAATTTTGATTCAAATATATGCATAAAATTAACCAAGATAAATATTTACAGTTAGCAGGCCACCAATTTATCCTACTTACCCTTTTTAGCCAGGGATCTGCTACTAACCTCACACTCAGGACACAGTAATGTGCAACAGACCAAATAATAAAATACTAATAATACTATTACTTTTACCACTAGCAATATTAATTATAGACTTTATTTAGATGATGTTTGAAAAACAAATCTTACAAAGTGTCCTGCAGCATAAAAGAATCAAAATATAATAGTAAGTGAATAAATAAAATCATTGTAGGTCTAAAAAAAAAAAAAGAAACATGGAAATGGTGGAAGAATCAAAACAGAGTGCAAGATACAGCAATAAAGTAAACAGAGCAATTATAAAATAGTTGATTCATGGAAGTGCTTTTCAATAAGAATTGTAAGAGAAGAGTGATTTTTCCAGCCTGATCTCAGGCAAATCTCTGTCTGGAACAGCCTGGTCATCTTTGGACCGAGTCTGGACTTTGGAGTGGTCAGCAGCATCCATCCTCTGGGTTGTAGGGAAATAAAAGATGATGTGTAGCTGGGAGCCAAACTATGCAGTTCCTGAAAAAGTTATAAGTACATTTTTAAAATCAGTCCTAAAACATAATGCGAACTGTTCAGGGAGGCTGAAACTTGCACCATATGATCCCAACTGCTGGATTTAGTTAAAAGTCTAGCGGCTGCATTTTGCACAAACTGCTAATGATAGAGGAAAGACGAACTGAAGGCATGAATCACCCTATGAAGGTCAGCATAGGACAAAAAAAAATCATAATTTTGGTGATTTTTTCAGTTGAAGCAAGTAATATTGAACCGCCCCATTAAAAGGTCCTCATAACAGTGGGTGCAGTCAAATGCCACATGCAGATTTCTACCAGCAGGTGGACAGATTACCAATATTACCCTAAAACAGCCTGAGAGAATTGGGTGGACCAAACAAAACAGTCTGATTTATGTTGATTTAGTTGACCAAATTAAATGAAAATAATTGGACACCAAAATTCAGAGTATTAAATGTCATGACATTGTGTGGCAGCTTTTTGTATAAACTGGCTTCAGTGACATCATTGTTTGTTGTATGTGTGTTGTCTGACCCCTGCCTGGTTGTGGCCCCAAGTATTATGCTTCAGTCTAGGCTGGGCCAGATTGTTGGTCTGACTGTTGATCTAAAGGTCCCCAGGACTTCTCAGAGTTACAGGAGATGGGCGTCCCAATCTGGACTGAGGAGGAGCAGGTAGCAACACAGCAACAGTGGAACCTTGTTCATCAGTTTCTGTAACATGGCAAGTGCCTCATATGATGACACAGGACTGCCAAAGCCCACCGGGTGTGCAAAAGGTGGTTTTTTCCCGGTCCTCGGGTGTTAAAGTTACCTGCAGTACCTTTTTAGTCAGATCACGAATAGGACCTGCCTGATTCTCAATCTCAAGATCATCAGCCTGGGCATAGGATATTAATCAAGTTCAGATAATTCATTTAGTGTGGGAAAGGTATTACTGTACCTTGGCATTTTGCAATGGCCAAATAGATATCAGCAAAAGATTTTAGGAAAAAATAGAATTTTATGCTACAAATGAGAGATACCTCTTGAAAATATGAGATTTAGCTTGCAAGGCTCAAAGTTCATGTTTAAAGAAGACAGGAATTCGGTTGTGGCATTATTTAAAAAAATGTATTTGTATGTACTTACATACTGGTGTCAAAAGAGTATGCACCAAAATGTCACACTGATTCACAATTACAAAGAAAATGCAATTTCTTTTTCTTCAGTTACAAGTATTGAAAAAACTATGTACAGAAAAAAAGGGCATGGTGACTAGATAGTACACTAGAAACAGATTTACAGTCACACAACATGGTTTAAATGGGGCTTCGGCAAATAAAGAAAAAAAGGACAAATGTTCTTAACAGTTACACTGTCTTAGTGCTCTGGACTTTAAAGGGTAGTTCCACTCAAAAATAACTGCAGCGTGTCTTCTCCACAGTCCTACATTAGCAGGCATTTTCAGAATGTGCTCACAAAAAGGATTTTTAAAAACCTGTCAGAGGACTGATTCAACAGAAAAAATATTTGAGCGGAAATACACTTTACTTAAAACAAACCACCAGGTCAGTCTTTAAAAGATGTTACAAAAGAAAGGTGGAAGCAGAGGGTAAGGGTAAAAGGGGTGAGGGAAAGTAGAGTCTTGGTGACAAGATGTGGTGGGGTGGCCCAGGGCATTCTGCTAGAGCGATGGTTTAGGGTAGCTTAGAGTCATGAAACTCTGTAGATGGGCATATAGTTACAAGCCTAGGACTTCACTCTGTATTCATCCCTGCTATGAAAGAGATGAAAACTGTACTAGCCCATAATCCTATGACTAGCGTTTTATCCGGTCTGAACTGTGGCAAAAATTTGTGATGCGATGTGATGAGACAAGACACACAGCAGGATGACAGGGATCTATGGTGAAAGAATGAGTGTTAAATGACCAACAAGCCTGAAAGAAAGAAAGAGAAAATCAAAAACACACTGCTGAAAACCGTTGTCACTTGCCAGAAAGTGGATGGGTGTTGGGGACAAAAAGGCAACAAACTATACTGAGAGTACTAGTTCCCAAAATCCTTCAGTTCTCCTTCTAGGAGGAAGTCGAGTTCATAATTGTAACTCATTGTGCCCATAAAAGAAACTCAGGGTTAGATATAAACACTGGAGAGAAATCTCAAATGGGGTGACACCACATGCTCAGCGCAACAGAGCAATGTCTTGTTCCATGAGACTTCACTCATGCACCTCTATTCTCGCTGCAGTATGCATTTTAAATTTGGGCTACCCATGGTGATAGTGTCCTCTCCCATTCTTCCCTTCAAACTGCAATATTGATTGTTGTTTGTTTCTACTCAGTGCCAAAAGTCCTAACTGCAGCCGTTTTGGGTACCCCCTGTTAAGGGTTGACTCTGCAAAAAGAAATTCATGGTTTGTATGGCACAATTACTGACATGTAATTTGGACACAACACCTGAGAGAGCGTTGTGCAGTTTCTTGCTAAAAGGCATAGCCGACTTGCACTGTGTATATTTTATATTGCTAAGTCTCCAATAAAAATGCATGCGTCATGTTGGTTGTAAAGATTCTTGATCATCACTTGAGCTGTCCTCAAAGTTCCACTAGTGGGACTTTGTAACCATCCTGTCAAAAATTAGATTTTCACTATTTGATATTAATATAACAGAATACAATGCACGTCTCTGGTGAGGACGAGGCATCTCTAAAATCTGTTTCAAAATACATGACAGCGATTTTTGTTGGCTACAGTTAACATTTTCTTCTCTATCGTCCCTCTAGTTACACATGGAGAATAATGTGCTATTTAGCAGGCCAGCCTCTTCTGTTTTAGTGGATTAATGGAGATAAAAGTAAATCCAGCTTCTTTCCAGCACCACCAAACAAAAGAAGGGAGGGGGACATTAAAGTGAAAATCCACCTAAAACAGAGCTCAAAAGAAAAGTATACCAATGTTCTCAGTTCAATTAAACTCTGAGCACAAGTATAACATAAATTCTGTTTTAGGGTGGATTTGAAATTTGTGAGGCAAGTTTTTATTTTAAACAGAATGTGTCTCTGGTGTTTCTGGGGTAGCGCAGGACCAATTGCTCTCTCTGGGACAGTTTTCCTTTTCCTTTAGTCACTTTTAGCCTTTTTGCTGTCATTTCCATTCTTCTCCAGCTCTATGTCTCCAGCCTCCTCCTGGTGCTTCCTCTTTTTTGTGTCATCTGATTGGCTGGGAGCAGAGGAGGGGTGTGGCCGGAAGGTGATGATCATGCAAGTCATGTTGTCACATCCTGTCCCATCACCGGATGTGTCGGGGGCCAAACAATGGTCCAACAGCTGCCATGAGAAGAGACAGGGTTGGAAAACAAAGTGGCAGAAAAGTTTAATAGACACAATTAACTGAATAGACAAAAATTGGAAAGGTAAACTATAAGCCTTGTAATACACTGCACCTAAGCTTTCGTGAGTTTTAACAACAGGTGACATTCTGTTTAATCATATGGAGCTTCCCTGTCTTGAGACAGATACTGTGCTGCAGCAGTTTGCCTAGCTGAATCTAACAGTTCAGATGACGGCTGCATTCTGCAGCTTGGTCTGATATGACTGGTTACTGTTTCTACAACTGCAGCTGGATGGCTGTAGAGCCAGGGTTACACTAACTACCATGGCATGTCATGGATTAAGCATTTAAAGTATGAATGTATAAAATAAAATGTAACACGGTTCGGGACATTAATAGATTCACAATCTTGACTTTCCACAACCTTTTGTTTATCTTAGTGTTCATACTCGGTCTACTGGAGAGAAAACAAGTGACAGAGTGAGAAAGATTAAATGTGATGATGAAGGGTATACTGAAGTCAAGAGCACTTATTATCTGGTAAATTTACAATGTGATCATCAACCATCCAGGTTTCATGCTTTGGTTCAGATTCTTAGCAGTAAGGAGGGGTAAGAAAAATCAATCAGATCAGCGGTGTTTAAATTATGGCCTTTCAAAGTTAGAAGTTTTGAGCTTTATTACAGTGCATCTATTTGGTGAGTAACTACACTTTTTTAAGAAGATGCATCACCCCTCCAATACTTTCTAAGGTAATTTTTGGGGGGGATTTTTACTTTTCTTTATTAAACAGTGGCAGTACAGACGGACAGGAAAGATGGGAAGAGAGGAGAGGAAATGACATGGAGCAAAGGGCCTGGGCTGGAATCTAACCCACGCTGCTGCAACAACAACATGTGGTACAGCTCTACCATCAGGGTGCCCCATCCCACCCAACTTTTGTCAGAATTCAACCAGTGGTGTCTTAGACTAGTTTGTCGAACATATTGAAGGACAAAACCTAATCAAAGAAGTAGAGCACACTGACTTCTTGATATCGAGTTGTAGGACACACGTGTAAAAAGACCCTTTGCTTTAATGTCTGATAAACTGTTTGTGGTTCTTGAGATTGTGTGTTACTGGGGATATTTTGATCCACTATTTTAGCCTGGTATCAGCCTGAACATCTGTACTCGTATCAGTGCATCTGTAATGGAACGCACTCTCACCTCTTCCACTATGGAGGAGAGGGGTCTGGCCTTGCCACTGTGGTCCGGTTTGATCCTCTCACTGATGAAGTCCACCACCTCCTGGCTGCTTAACACATTCCTACACACAGACAGAGAGATGTGGAAACAAGAGTTTAACAGAAAGTAAACTACAAACCAAACTCTATTACATTAAGAGGGTATTTGGGCTTAGGAGCTACAGTGTTTCCCCTGCCACAGCCATTAGTGAACAGCTGCCATCCTGAAGTGAGTAGCCTAGCTGCCCACTACTCAGCTACTGCTGCCAAAACGTAACATATTTATAAAGCAAAAGTTAACTTTGCTGTAGTGCAGAATTACAGGTTTTCAAGACATGCACGTGATTTGCAAGGGACCAAAAGAGCAGGAAAATAAAAAGAGTGAATCACAAACTTATGAGTGCCCTTTGAAACTGGGGACATGAGATACCACCTGTCTAGAGATGGGGACCAAATTCCGTAACATTAGAGGTACCGACTGAATCTTGCTGGTGCCAATTACTACTCAAACCCTCTGAAAAATTCGGTACCAAATTTCTGTTCCAACGAGGGAGTCTTGGTTTCTTTCTATGCTAAATTTGAAAAACAAAAAAAAACAAAAAAAAAAACAACAACAACCTAGGAGCACTCAGGAGCACCTTTCAAGGTCACTGAAGATTAAAGGTCATGTGAGGTCATCATATATGACTTTATTTTAGTGTTTAATAGTAACCATACATGTATCTCTTACCAAATCACTCAACGGGCATTTAAGTGAAGACATGATTATAAATATCCCCTATGTACTAGCATTGGGGTGAAACTTTGACCTTACCCTGAGACCTTGATCTTTGACCGATTCTTCTCAAAATTGAATCAGTTCTTCCTTTCTTGACCCTTAACAGTTCCACAAAGTTTGGTACAAATTGGATCAAAACTGTTTGAGTTATGCTGTGCACAGACACACACACACACACAAACAATATCCCTGCTTGTGCTACCGCATGCGTAAAAATAAACTGAAAAAATTGCCACCTCCCTCCATTTAAAACTGTCTCACTTCATCACGCCAACACTGTATGTACTGCACTAACAGCACTAAATTAATTTTAACTTCTTATATTATATCCCAAACATTACATAAACTTTAAGATTTTTGTTTACAATTGTCAAACAGGTAATATCTTTTGTTGCCTTAAAGCAAAATACATTTCAAACAATTAAGTTGTGTTAAAAAAAAAAAAAGAAAAGAACCAATCACCAAATCAATTAGTGTTGCACTCTACTGAATTTCCAGGCACGAGCACCACTACCCACCAGATGCCGTCACAGGCAATGACCATGAAGTCGTGGTCCTCGTTGAGTGTCAAAACTTTGACATCTGGCAGCGCCGAAATCATCTGCTCTTCTGGTGGCAGCGCCTTGTTCCTCTTATAGAAGTGGTCACCTGAGAGTGAGACAGTCAACACCTTTAGAGAGAGCCTTGTTTCTTCTATAGATGTGGCCATTACAGAAGAATAATTCAAACTGTGTAATGTAAAGACAAAGGAGGCACGTCCTGTTCTAAATAATCAACTTAGTTCAGTAATAGTTTTTTCTTGTCCAGCCTGTTTGATATTTTGATATTCTGGGATTTGGGGGCCTTTACATCACTGTGCTGGTCATAGTGGTGGGAGATATAGCCTTAAAATAATATCACAATATTTCAGGGTATCTTGCAGCAATGATATTCAAGACGATGTGGGAAAAAAATGACTATAGTGTTTCCCACAGAATGAAATGGAATAATTGTCTATTGAAAATATTTTAAAATACTTTAGCCTATATCTAGCCGACTACAATTTTGATTCTACAACACAATTTTGATTATATATTTTCCAATATTTTAATTCAAAAAAATTTGACAGCCATACCAATAGCTCTGGAGAGGTTCAGTCCACCATTGACTCGTCCATCCATGGTAACTTTCCCTCCAGCGTTCTTGATGCGAGCTAGTTCCAGCTCATCCTCCGGCTTGTGGTCATATGACATGTCTACGGCTTTACCTACAGACACAAAGAGCAAAAATTCAGTCAGCAACAACTGACAACATACAACAACAACATACTTCAGGGTTTCGGCCAAGCAATTAGTTAAAAGACTTGGGTTATTTGCCCTTGTTGGTGTTAACTATATTAAGGCCAAGTAATAGCAATACGACTTAATAATGCCAACAATTAACCTGAATTTATGTACTAAATTCAAACCAAGATACATTAAAACCTTGAGACGTGTAATTAAAATAAGTCGATTCTCACTATCCAGAGATAATCTGCTTGGAGGTTGTGGGTTAACTGGTCAAAATTTACTGATTCACATGCTTCTATTATTTTGGACATCAAAAATCTCAAAATTTTACGATGTAAATGGGTGAGACCAAATGATGTGGACCTACCGCGCTCAGACACCACACAGCGAGAGTCTCCAGCGTTGGCCACGATGAGCTGCTTCCCTCGGATCAGAGCCACTACTGCCGTGGTCCCGCTGTCGGAGCCAGGCTACAGACACACAAACGGACATACATTGTGGAGAGGTGTTGCTTGCTAAACTTCAATTCTGTTCTACAGCAAGAGTATCCTCTGTCTTTTCATAAATAGACCAATCACATGAATCCCCTGTAAAAGCTCCATCACTGATTTCATCCTTCAGTCATGAAGGAAGACTGAAACAAGGAACTGAAAAAAACATCACTTTAAATCATTTGATTTCAGGTGAAGATGCCACAAATTAGTAACAAAACTCAAATTTTGGTATTAGGGTGCCAGTTACTGAGATCATTTTTCATTCACTGTAACCGTAGCCTAGAGATTAGAAAAGTGTATCTGTGTGTGATAGGAAGATTGTCAGTCTGACTGGACCAGCTGAGAAAATGTGACTGGGAAAGTAAATAAGTTAACCTCCGCCTCCCTTAATGAGCACTTGTGATGACCTTGAACAAAGCACTTAACTATGAGCTGCTTCGATGGTGCCACTCGTTAGGCTTTAGTAGAAGATGACGGTTGTAGTAGGCAGTGAACTGCCATATGCTGCGACGCTCACCTTTCATTGTACCTTTAAATCTGAAAATAAATCAAAACTTATAGCAGCCTATATTCTGAAGTGATGTAGAATCTTTTGTTAATGCTGTAAGGATTAACCAAAGGATTCTGCAAACAAATTATACCGTCATGATACCCTCATTTATAACCTGTCACTTGCATTAGGCTAGTGCTGATCTATGTAGGACCTCCCCTTGCACACACCTCCTCCTTGCCATCCATTCCAGGTAGACACATTTCCTCTTCGTCTTCATCCTCGGAGTCTTCCTCTCCCTCCTCTGTATCCTCTTCTTCCTCTAAGTCGCTGCTGTCACCCTCTTCCTCTTCGCTGCCATCCTGATAAGACACAAACACTTATTGCACTATTTTTCAAAGTGGAGTTCCAGTATGATTGATGGCTGAGGATACAGAGAATAAATAATGGAGTGACCTGAAGGCATGTCAGCTTTGAGCTGTTGGCCTATGGAAGCAAATTCAGGTTCCTGTGCTACAAGGAAGATTGTTTAGAAGATCATTAATCCCCTCTGCAACAGCACCGATTGGACCGATTAGACCAGACACCAGAGAAAGAGAGAAAAACAGAGAGAGGATACGCTTGTGGACTGGCATGGACAAATATGCCTGTGGTATGAACAGCCAAGCCTTTGCTCATGCATGAATTTATGCTTTGCAGCGTTTCCTTGTCTGGTCTGAACAAATTTTATACAAACGCACCAAGCCAAAGGACGCATTCAAGTTTTTGCTCACTTAATTGGAAGTTTTAAAACTTCAGTTTGAATCTTTATAGTTAAATTCATGAATTGTTCATTTAGTCATTCAGATTACTCATGTTATACATGAGCAATTTAATTGAGTGGAATGGTATGGACCTTTTTCACATCAGCCATTTTAACATAAAATGGTAGGTAAACACAGGTGTTACTAATCACATTAATGAAGGTCCTGTTCTAATTAGGTACAAAACCATCATTAATGTCATTAGTAACACCTGTGCCTGCCCTATTATTTAATGTCAAAATGGCTGCTGTGATAAAGGTCTATTAACAGACCTTTTTCACAGCAGCTATTTTGACAAGAACAGCAGGTAAACAGGTGTTACTAGTAACATGCTGCCTCACTGGAAAGACTGCTGCACTAAGGCCAAGTCCATAAGCCTGAAAATGCCATTTTTTTGTCAAATTGTTTTCCGCCCACACTAACATTTTCACAAAGTTTTAAAGACGTTGGCTACCCACACCAAATCGCCAAACGTTTAAATTTCTTTAATAGACATGAGCAGGACAACACTTGTATTAGTTCACCCGTGATGTTGGTTGTTTTGGTTCCAGCCAGGATCACATCATGCATTATATGTCATACATCACAATACCTGCTGTTTTCCGTTTTTTGCTGGCTACCCTACAATGTGAAACTGACGTTTAACATTATCCACCTGGGAGAGTGTTTTCAAAAAGCTCAGTTTTCAGTGGACAGAAATGCCATTTTAGTGTGGATGGAAGGGCATTATGGACAAGTAAATATGCTTTCAGATTTTTCCAAATTAGTGTGGACTTGGCCTATAATGGTACAAAACCTTTTAATGCCATTAGTTACACCTTCTGTTTACGCCCTGCAATTTCATTTCAAAATGGCTGCTGTGACAAAGATCTATCTGGCAATCAATAAGACCGGTCACTGTGACCACAAGATGTCATTTCACAATAAACTTCATCATCAAGACTTGTTAATGTGCAAATATCATTCCTGCCCAGTGACCTAGCATAAATGTGAAATTAATAACTCATCAAGGAATTGTGTGACTGTGCCAACACCAACTTTTACACCAATTATATTGATGCATGATAAGCAGAATAGTGTGTACACTGATACAATATTAAGGGCTGTGGGAGGGTATTGATGCATCTGTTGCTCTAGGAGAAAAACTTAACTAGCAACCCCATCTAAGACATTTTATTTCATTTCACACAGAATGGTGTATATCACTGACAATATAAAGCAACTCCAAGTTGAGTCTAAATTTCAGTGCTCATTTCCATGACAACCTTACCTAAGGTTTATACCAATGGCCTTTCAAGAGAGAGAATATGAATAGGAATGTTCTATGTATTGCATCCATGGCCTAGTAACTTTTCTCAATATTCAACCAGCAACTGGGCTTTGAACACAGTCCAGTAATTCTTCACACAATATCAGACTAGCCCACCACACCAATAAAATACTATGTTAGCATTCTGCCAACATGTGAAGCACTTTGAGTTGTATTTTATGTATGAAAGGTGCTCTATAGATAAAGTTTATAGTTCACCTCTTCATCACTGCCCTCCTCCTCTTCTCCCTCCTCTGATTCCTCGCTGTCATCAAAGAACCTGGACTTGGCATCTCCTGGGGCCTGCAAGGACGAAGAGGAGCAGGAGGGGCCTGCGTCTCCTTCTGCCTTACCAGCCTTTTCTCCTCCACCAGAGCTTTCTGATCCTCCAGAGTTTGCTGCTGCTGCTGACGAGGGAGGAAGAACAAAAGGAGTGGGCACAGAGGAGAATGGGGCAGGGAGGGAAAGAAAGGACATTAGAGGCAAGTAAAGGGGGAGGTGGTCAGAGGTCAGTGCTGTTTTACATTGAGTGAAGCATCTTTTATTAAGAGCTTTGAAATTTTTGGTTGTGAACGCAAAAAGAAACAAGACCTTGTTGAAAGCACATCTTTTATTATTTGAAAAGGCTGATAGTCTGTGACTTAAAAAGTATTGGTGCTGATGCATGAAATGGTGCTCACATCATTTAATTCAAACACTTTTTCACCAAACCCCAATGTAACACGCTCCTTCATGTACCTGTTCATCCATAAAAAATATTTCAAACTCAAAATACACATAAAAAAGTATTTGGCTGATGATGTAATCAGTGTTTATTTTATTGTGCCACTTAGAACAACTGTCAAACTAGAGACAGAACAAAACTAACAAGGTCCTTTGTTTAAAAATAAAAACAATCATCGTACTTCGATTTTACTTAGATAATAAAAACGCCACTATTGTCCTCAAAAACCTTAAAACTGTAGTGATCTATGGGTCAGTATTTTTTTTTATTCCTAAGACCATCTGCCCAGCCAGGAAAGCCTATTTAATCCATCCAACCCATTGCTATAATGATCCAAACGCACTCAATATTCATCGGGTACACAAAGGGGAAAAAAAGCCAGCCAGCCAGATGTTTGTTGTTTGATTTCTCTGCTGAACATGTGCAACATGTGTACGGGTGCCGTTTTGGAGGAAATAGAAAACAGAGATGGTGCAGCACATGACGGTGCTGGCGGACTAAGAAACTGTGTGAATTTCTTTGGAATTTAATCGATAACTATGTTGAGTTTTTACCCACACAGCGCTGAATCCCAGATCCATACCTGAGGACGACACTCCACTGCCATCACCTGCTCCTCCTGCTGCTGCTGCTGCTGCTGCTCTCCGACAGGCTCGCAGCTTAGAGCCCCCTGCCCCTCCTTCTCCCTCCTTTGCCTTCCCATTGCTGTCCTCCTCCACCTCTCCATTCAGCCCCTCCTTCTTCTCACCACCTCCACCCTCCTCCCCCTTGTCTCCCGCGGCCCCAGCGTGCGGGCAGGCGGCCTTCTCAGCAGCCGCACTAGAAGCAGAAAACATAAGAGGAAATACAGATGGGCCACAGAGACTCATAACACTACAAACAGGAATCATGCAGAGGTTTATCCAAGCAATACCCAAGAAACAGTTCAGCCATGTAGAGATAAAACTGAGATTGTGATTTGAAAATGTACAGTATCTTACCTGTACGAGGCTCAGTTTTTATAGTTTTTTTTCTCCTTTAAAAAAAATACGAAACGAACAAAATTGCTAGACTGGGTAGGGCTATACCAGCTGTTCATAAATCTGTTACTATGTTCGCATAAAAAGTCAATACTAAGTCTTAGTGACAACTAGTAAGTATTAGTTACAAAACTAAATTGCACTGCACCACTTAAACTTATGGAATGTCTTAACTAGTAAAGCCTTAGTAATGTGTAAATTACCAAGCGACATCTGTAGCTGTATCTAATAGAAAAGCACAAAAAATGTAAACACTGAAGTCACTGCAGCGTCACTAATTTGATAACATTAAGAATGACCACTGAAAGCAGTTATCTACCATTATATTCAGCTACAATTACCTGCTTCTTTGTTCTGATAACTATTTTATTACTAATTTTGTTTTCCAGGTTAATGTTCATGTAACGTAAGGCTGCCTAATCATGGGTAAAAGGGGTATGACCAGTCCAATTACACCATGCAGAGGTAAAAACTAACAGAGAGGCAAAACAGCTGTTGTGTACATATTAAAGCTAGATAAAGCCAGTCAAAGACACTCAAGCTAATGCTATCCTTATTTTACTTTAGGAAGTAAACTAGCTGCTACACCTGCTTAAGGGAAGGTGTAAATATTTAGTCACTACCAAGTTCAACATCACAGCTATTTTGTGTAGTGCAACCTGAATTAGTGCGTAAACTGTCATTTAGTAAACACTTAACTTAGCTAGCTTATGTTAGGACTTGCGTATAGCTGGTGCAACCGGCCCCTGATCCAGGTCTTTTGGTGAATTCCACTTCATGGTGTCAGTGCAGTGGCACATACACAGATGGTGTCAACATGACCAACACGGTGTAACTGCCATCTGATTGATTAACACCTGGTACAGAGGCCTCGGACTGGCTGCCACTCAGACTCGGACTGACTGATAGCGAGGCACAAAGCCTACTGAAAGAATGCAGCCTCAACAGCCATCAAATTTTGTATAATAGCAGCATGGGTGTTATGAAGACAGCACAAAATAAAGGAAAGTAATGAGGGGAGGGCAGGACAGTCAGAATGTTAAAAGATACCATCTGGAATATATTTGACTATCTGAAGTACATATGTTGAACTGTCAATGTTTCATTATTATTTTTTGGGATTAAAAGCAAAGCAGGTGAACATAATTGCATTTTATTTTGTAGTTGACTTTAGTTTGAGTTAACCTTATCAGACTGATTTGACAGTATGATTGATTGTGCCTCCTGCCCCCTGCCCCTCCCTCTCCCTCTGATTCTGCACCCCTGCTCTTCATGCCCAGTGCTCTGCATTTTCAAAGTAGTGAGGTAAGTGCAGAGGGACTGAAACTCACTTTAATCAGGAATGAGTACTACATCCAAAACACAACACCCACAACACAGATATTAGCAAATGGAGTAACAAACTTGATAACTACCTGACTGCAGCAGCATGCTTGACAGCGTTGCGCTTTTGGCCATAGCGTACCAGCAGCTCCTCTATGGTCATAGTGGCCTCCTCATGGAGCAAAGCAGCCTCCTCTGTGTCCACTGGAGAGGACAAGAGGAGAGCGAAGGTAGGGGGGTTTTAGAGGAAGGGAGGCAAGACACTTAGACAAGTTATGTTACAAAATAAAAGCAGCACATACCCACACATTTCAACGCTACATGCTGCATTTGTGATGTCTCGATGTTGGATGGTTGCCTGTCTTGTGTTTCCAATATTTTTGTTTGCTATGCTCTAGTTTAATGTGTTTTTTTTTTTATTAAGACCACATATCTTATTTACTACATTATTATAGATGTCAGTGTGAGGTGTGTGGTGGCATGGTGCATGATCCTTGTCTTTACGCTCTGTGAAAGTGTGGAAAGAGGATTGCACTCAGCAACTTATGTTTTTTTTTTCTTTACAGCCAGACCACGTTGCAGCGCGTGGGAACAGGTTTCAGCCATCCAGCCTTCCTCATTGTTAGATTGTGTGCAAGCAGCTAGGCTCTATGCAGACTGTGGGAGTGTCCATTCAAAGTCATTTGTTGTTCATTTAACAAAGTGATGACCTGTTATGCATTTTTCCATTTTTTGCATTTTATACAGTTGGGAGTTGCACGTTCCAAATCCTTGTCTATTGTGGCCCTCTTGTTTTCATACAGCTTGTATATTCTTGTTACAAGTTGGTTCTGGAAGGTAACAACTCATGTTGAGTTTTTCAAAGCGATCTGAATTATCTCTCTCCTGTCTTCATCCTCCACAGTGTCAACTAGCCTGCAAGCTGTAGCTGTCCACTTTGCTGTGGCTTTTGTTAGTTTGCTGCAGGTTGACTTGTCCACCGGTCTCTCATGAGCACTGTGAAGAGTCTGCTGAAGGCGTCCTCCTGTGGTACTGAAATTACTGCAAACGTTACTGGTGTTGTCAGCGTCAACAGTGTGCTTTGCTTGTAAATGATACTTGAGGCTCAATATACTTTGGTGATAAATAAATTCACTCTTGCAGTAGATTCAAATAACTTTGTTTTATCAAGAGAGCCATCCGGGTGGGATTTGTATCAGAAATTTTCATTTAAAAGACCACTGACATCTGTTGCTGTGATTCAATCATGTTAGTAAAGGTGCTGCAGCAACTGGGCTTCAATTAGCCTATGACTATGGAAGGTTCAAAGGGTCAAACTAGGAAAACATGTTAACGGCGTTAAAAAAACATATTAGCATTAAAACTATATATTATTAACGCATTAACTTTGACAGCCCTATTGGTTACATAAATATTTATATGCGAAATGTCCAATTTCCAAAGAAGAAGAGATGGGTAGAAGGCAAGGGGACATCAGGCAAGAGGCCAATGTCTGCCATGTTTTCTTATTCAGTATCGCAGATCCCAATTGTGTATAATGAAATATGCATAGCAGCTCATCAATCTGTTAAATGAACAGTAACTGACTTTAAAGAATGTACCTGTGGTGACACACCCACAGTTGATATACACCCTAGTTCCACACACACACACACACTAAGGTCAACTCCACACTAATCCAGAGAAATCTGAAAAGACTTGTTTTATTTCATCTGCAATGTTGATTGTTTTGGTTCCAGCCAGGATGGCATAACATGACAGCCATACATTATATATCATGAAACCTTCTATTTTCTGTTTTTGCTGGCTACACTATAACACCAAACTGGCATTTTTAAATTTACCCACTTGGGGGAGTGTTTTCAAAAGGCCCCGTTTTCAGTGGATGTAAACTCCACTGTAGTGTGGATCGTTGTTAGAATTCAGCATGTGAACATTTTTGTGCCTCAAAATGACATCCATACAGCAAGAAGTCTACTTACAGTCATCCTCCTCTGCCACCTTCTCACTGGCCGGCTCTTCAGCAGGTCTTCCAGCAATCTGGACCAGCTCCTTTATGACTTCCTCTGTGGTCATTCTGCTGTCGATGGCCAGGAAAGCATCTTCCAGAGCCTACCAAAAACACACAAAAAGGTAAGTTACAGACTCACAAAAGCAAATGCAGATATCATACATACAAACCACACACGCAAATACTAATACATACATACACAAACAGGCAAAAACATGTACATGCAATCACTCAAATGACACCTGCTGACTCAATCTGGAGAGACGAGATGTCACATCAAACACCACTTCAAGATATGATGAAACTTTAATGCAGAGTGTAAAAAGAGAATATCACTAATAAATGTATACAAACAAGAATTTCATCTCTAAAACAGCATAAAATATGAAGGAAAGGGATGGATTATGGAATCATGAGGTGGTCAGGAGGGAGTTCACTGAAATTCTGAAATATATGCAGTATGAAACAAGAGATTAAATTCTCAATGTATGTATACATACACAATGTACAGTGCTGTGCAAAAACTAGAGACCACCCCTTTGTTTAATTTCCAGTCAAAATGGCCATTAAGTGCAAGTTATTTATTTTTGAACCTCAGAAAAAAATACAAACTTACACAAAAGCCTCCAGTAAGAATACTGATTCTATCACTGTTACATATCTTCATGCTTTACTTTTGTCCGCCCTATTGCCACTTTAACTCCTCCAGAGTTACAGCTGTTTCCTCCCACCGCATGTTCCAAACACTTTCCATTCAAAAGTGACACTAACATTCAAACAACTGCCTAAACAACCTTAGTTGCCTTGCACATTTCTTTCTCATGTGCGTCTAAAATGGCTAGCTTCTACTAAGATTAATTATGAGATGACTGCCTTGAATGGGCAAGGTGAGAGTCGAAATGAAAAAATAGGAGTTCCTCAGGAGTTAAAAAAATATTTCAAGATATAGAGTAAATGGGGCTCTTAATAACCATGCACAACCTGGTAGAGCACCAAAACTGTCACCCTCAGAGACAGACTGCACTCGAGGCTTTCATCTTTGAGTTGGACCCAGTGAAAGATCAGTTGTTTGGTGGCTTGTTTTTGACTGAAAGCATCAAGAACTCTGATAAATCCAAACGAATCTTAATACATTACATAATATCCTGTGGAAAAGATGTGATTGGGAATGAATTCATACTACTGCAAGATGATACTGCCGAACACGCTATTAAGAAGAGTAAGACGTATTCTCAAACAAAGAGGCTGCTGATGCTCTCAGCAGAATGGACTGGCCTCCCCAGAGCCCAGATCTCAACATCACTGAGTGTGTTTGGCATTACTTGGATTGTGGGGAACAGAAAATGAAACAAACATCTAGGACTAAACTTTGGACGTGTTTATAAGATGAATGAAAAAACATCCCTCCAGATTTCTGTTAAAAATTCAAAGTTGAAAATAATGGAAACTGTGAAAAAAGCAAAGGGTGGACACAGTAAATACCGAAAAATGTCACATTACATTTAATTGTGGAGGCATTTGTGTAATTTTTGTTCAGTATGTTTCCTGTATTTTGTTCTGACACTGATAAAATAATTAAGTTGCACTTACTGGCAAATTGTGCTAATGACTTTTGGCTGGAAAATAAATAAATGTGACGGTGGTCTGACTTTTTCACAGTACTGTGCAAAAATCTATAAGAAAATATTAAAAAATGAATCTCAACTATATGTACAAGCTGTTCAAGTATGTGTATCATATTCACATTGGCAAGGCTAGAGGGCCAACCACATGTACATAAAGTGTCTGGATGTGTAAACATAGTGCACAAAATTCAAGATTCTTCAGCTTTCTGACACCTGATTTGCCATTACTCATATTCACTGCTTTTACTTTGCTGGCTTTTTCCTCAGCATCACAAATTAACACCAGCAGAGACAAATAAACACAATATATTAGGATTTTTTTATGTACATGCTGAGGAAGACTAAACTTTGCTTAAAACATTGGTGTGACCCTTTACATGTATGGATACAATTCTTAAAACAGTATGCAGATTGGTCAAACCTGCCAGCATGGTAGCAGCTGATATCAGAACACCTCAAATTGTAGGTCTTGTAAATTATTTTTGGCCCATTACAAATACATTCTCAATTGCATCACGAAATCTTGGTAAGAGGGAAAATGAAAAACAGCAACACCTTGTCTGCACTGTCACCCATTTAAGATCAAACACACCACATTGTGGCTTCCACGACTTCTCACCTTCTGCAGTTTACCATCTTTGTAGGTCTTCTGCTCCTTGATGATGTCAGGAAGGTACTTTGAACAGTACAGGGCCACCTCCTCACCTACAGGGGAGCAGAAGATGAAATGAATGCTCAGGACTGAAATGTGGGCATGTTTTAGAGAGAGAAAAGTCATTTGTTATGTATGTAAGGGAAAGTGAGTTTTGGGAGAAGAGACTGTTTCTGAAGAAAACATTCATGGACAGTTCATTATTTGACTCTTTTCAGAGTGTGTAGGCGTTACCTCCATGTCCATCATACACAGCAAACATGGCTGTCTCATCATCAAGCTCTGGGATACAATTGTGAGCATCCTATGACACAGAAAACAATAATGAACATCAAAATACCCACAACATAACGTGACAAATTTTAAATGTCAGAGTTCCTGTTCTATAATGCATAATGAGCTTTGTGGTTTTACGTGCACATCCCATGTGTCTCTGACAAAATCACTTGCATGTAAGCTCAAAAACAAAAGAGGGGCCTTACAGCCATGTCTTTTGAAAGGGAATATGATATACTATTTTACCCAAAGCTATTTTGCTCAGAGCTGATACTTTCTGACCAACTGGTTGATAAAAAGTTGGATCATAAAAGTAACATCAAACCAAGCATCCTTACAGAGTGGTCACCTTCAGTGAAATATCTGCTTTAGCACTGAGTTAAGTTAGGCCAAAGTAATAACACTATGAGATGAATGCAAGCACCAGCCACCAATTTTATACTGGTGAACAGTTAGTTAGAAATGAGCATGTTAATATTTTGAAGGAAAAATTTCAACAACCACCACGACTGATGGTTACAGAGGGAAAGACAAGTGACAGGCAGTTTAGAAATGATGAAGATACCAGGTGATCACAAAACCAGCTCCATTCCAGGCTGAACTTAAATCAAAAAGACCCAGCAACAATTTATCCCTGCATCCTCAACAGAACCAGACAAATTTCCCCTATTTCTTGTGTGCAAAAATTTGCTTCCGTTGTCTTTCATCACGAGTTCATTCATTTTTTCCCACCCACCTCCATGGAGACACGCCAGCCTTGCATGGCAGAGAAGCCGTAGCTCATGTTGCTGTTGCCGCCATCGGAAGAGGTCTTGGTCGTATTGGGTTGCGACAGATATGCCCCCATGGTTGTCGGCTTCTATGGCTTTCGACCTGCAAAAGGGTGAACGTGAAAATAGGAGACTTTTGGTTCTCGTAGAGAGAAAACAGCCACAACTTCATCCATCTCTTTTAACTGTATGCTAATGTTACCTAACTCGCTGCATTGATCACAATGAACTGCGTTAGCCAGCCTGGCCAAGTGTTGTTAGCTAGCTAACGTTAGCAACACAACAACAAAGTGGACGCAGTAGCTAGCTAACACCACCATGCTAACTAGAGCAAACCCGGCTAAAGTTCCAAGTCGTAACCTTATGCCCCATCATGCCAAGTGACCGCGCAATTCTGCAAGATCAATCGCAGACAAAGACGGGTACTTTACCTCTCTAGCAAAGCAGCCTGAGCTTATAAATGTGTCCTGGAGAACGGAATTTACATAGGAATAGCTGCACGTGTGGAAGCAATCGTTATCAACAGACCCTTCAGTGAGCACCCGAACCCGTAGAGGAAGTGTGAACCCGCGCATGCTCCTTAGTTAGAAAGAGGCGCGTTCGAGACGTACGTTCAACGCGGTGATGTCATTTGTCGGAACAACCGCACGTACACAGTTCAACATGGCGCGGGAAACAAGGGAAGAAATGGATGCCTGTCAGGTTGGCGAAGAAGACAACAGTTTCCCTCCCTCGGCGTTAAACCTCTACGAGACGCAGTTCTTCGGCTTCACCCCGCAAACATGCATGCTGAGAATCTACAGCGCCTTCCAAGACTGCCTGTGTGAGATTTTACTCGTCGTGGAGAAGGTGTGTGTGAGGATGCTTAACAGTACAAATCCAAACAGGGACGAGGAGCTCCTCCGCTCCAAGGCGAGGGAGTGCAGCCAGAAGCTGCAGCAATTCCTCGAACAGCGTTTCAAGCGTCTGTCGGAGCGAATGGAGGCACTTCTGCTGGACGGCTGCTTCACAATACCAAAAAGTGTCCTGCTGCCCGAAGACGAGCCACACCGGAAATACCCTCAAGACATACAAGTAAGTCAGCGTTAACCCAGGGTCAAGAACAGTGCGCTGCCTCTCTAAGGTGAGATGGTCAGCAAATCGAGCAATGTTAAATTTCAGCTGTCATTTCACTCACAGTTGTGTGAAGACCTTGGATCCTGTTCACACATTTATTCACATGAAATTAATGTCGACTCAGTCCCTCTTCAAGTTAACTATTAGTGTTTGTTAATAAGCTCAGTGTTTAAGTTAAGGCAAGTAAACTAAGGCAAGATTAGTTATGGTTAAAGTTAGGTAATCAAGACTGTTATTGGTAATTGTACATCACATTTTATAACACAGTCATTATCAGATGTGATTTATTTCCTCAGCGTTCTTATAGTCTCACGTAAAATGTCACAGAAAATAGGATTGAGCAACCTTTTGTCTGTCTGATTTGACATCAGGATGTGCTGAGGCTGGAGTCCTCCCTTGCAGAGCTCCACAAGGCCTTCAAAGCAGAGGTGTGTGCCAGACAGGCTCTGCTGGCTGAGCTGGAGGAGCAGAAGGAGGTGCAGGAGCAGCTGGATGGGATCCTGAGGTGGGTCGGAGAGCTGCAGGCGGCCTGGGTGAAGGAGGGTATGGGCAGCTTCCACGACAGCTTCCGACTGGTGATGGAGTCGGTACAGAAGCTGCAGGACGCCATCAGGGAGATCTGCATCAAGGCCCGGCGTTGAACTCAAGTGATATTCATGTTTTGGAAGTTACACAGACTTTCCTCTAGAATTCATAGCATCCAGAGGTCTATTTTCAACCTGTCTGGTAGAAATGAAAGATTGAGGAGACAAAATGACCTCCCACCCCAGCCCATATTCTAAAGACCCCTCACTCCTATTGTTTTCTGTTTCTCTATTGGCAATTTTCTGCATCACTGTCTCCCCCTCCCACACACTTTTACTTACAGCCTCTTTTAATGTTGTCTTCATCACAGACATAACGCATACTTGTGAATCACTGAATGCTCACAAGATTTTTGTCTGTGTTGAACTTCAATGTGTAATAAATTACTAATTAAGACTGAATGTGTTTATCTTTTGAACAGCACAATAGCACTCCTCCTGAAAGCCAGGGCTCCAGGTCAGAATGTTTGCCAAAGTAATGAATAGCAATAAAGCTAGCAGGTTAAATAGGTAGTACTACAGGCATTAGTCACTGAAGATATTGATGGCACCCATTCCCTGAGAAAAGACATTTGAAAAATGCTGCTAAAGCCTGTGATTTCCTGACAGTACACTTACTGTGCAAATCAACACCGTAAAGCTTTGTTATCTTAAAAAGGGAACAGATTCACAGAACAAGTGCATCAGCTAAGATTATGCAGGTTTATCCTCCTACAGTTATGTAGTGATGACTGAGCAGAGTACTGTTTGATACCATATCATCCTGTACATTTCAATTGCACATAACAGCTCTCAAAATAATCCAAAGTGGCTTTAAGGCACATACTGTACAGTATTTGCTTATACCTCCAACTACACTGCCCTCCGGGAGTGTCCTGAGATAGAATTTAGCTACCAGCAATGGGCCCTCTCTGTATGGCAACACAAAGTACACCTGCTTTAATTAACTTGTATATACTTCTCTGTTTCACAACAGCATACAGAGGCATATTGTAGGTGCCTCTGTTATATGCAATGGACAGATACTTTACATGCTGTTTTTTTAACATGTTGAATTGTTTGAAAGTTTGAGGCAATATTGGTATTAAAAGAATAGCTTTACAGTCTTGTCATGTTCCTACAGGCACAAACCAAAAGAAAACCTAGCTGTGATTTATGTTAGGTCTAAAAAATAGATAAAGAATCCAGGATTTATAGAAAATAATCCACTTGGAAAGCTACAAAAACCTTTTCCTAATCCAAAATCACTTACTGAGTAGATACTGACATTCAGTGGTGACAACTGTGCACTGCAGCCTAAGGAACTGAAGTGGCTACTTTTGATTCCCAAATTCAAACACATTCACCTGTTGGGAAAGATTCACCACACAGAAAAAAAGTGTTTATGGCATGCTACTCCAAAACAACATAATGACTATGTCTGGAAAAGGATCTTAAATACCCAGTAGGCCTATGTAGCATACAGCAGAAATGTGCTGGCAGTGTGTTCATCTAAATTCCTCAACATATGTAGGTTGTATTCTACAGTTAGTTAATATTCTGGATTTTACGATATTAAACTTGCTCTAAAATAGGATACAAAAAATTCCCAGTATGATCCTCTTGACTGTGGTTTCAAACTCTAATCCAGACACATCTCTGGAACAAGAACATAACAGAAGGCATTATGACCATGGACAGAAATGTCAGATATAAGATTATGACACTTGTCACACAAGGTGATAAATTTCCTTCTTTATCCCTTTGTGTCAGCACCGTTTAGGCAGTGAGTGTGGCCACATTTGTCCAGGTGAAACGGCAGTTTCACTTTGTAACCAGCAGAGGGCAGCACCTGCACGTCAGAACAGACACCAGTGCTGAGAGCCCTTTTTCAACTATGGATGGGTCTTCATCCTTTTGTTTGTTTGTTTGTTTGCTTGTTCACCTGTCACACATGATATCTCAGAACTGGTGCGTCCCTGCAGTTTTAAAATTGCACTGATTGGCTCAACTTGGGCACTATAATTTCAGGTATAATTTCAAAATAAGATGGCATTTGTGTCTAAATGGGAGAGGGCATCTTTGCTATATTGCCTTGTTTTCTGTGGATCTACAATAATGATGTATAAAATAATAATATTTGTAATGATGATAACAGCATTCTCTTCATTTGAGGTATGTAGCTGCTGCACCTATCCACAGCAACTTACATCAGTGCAACAGCAAGCTTCAGCTCCTCTCTCCCCACCAGCAGGGTGGTCTAGTGACCGAACAGCAAACTTTACAATGTTGATAAAATGTGCAGTGAATCTGCAGTTGACAGGTGTTAGTTGGAGTCCTGCTTGTCGAGTGTTTCCTCTGTTTTGTAGCAGTGGTGGCTGTCGGTGATTTTGGGTGACTGTTTCATGTCCATCGCTGTCAGTTCTAGTTTTGGTTTTAGTGCAGGTTGTGGCACTAAAACTTTTTATATCCAGACACTTGTTTTGTTTAAAGAGCTACGTCTAAGCATCGGGCCTATATGTGTTTGTGGTTGTTGAGGCAAACAACCACAAACATCACCACCGAGCTGCGGTGGTGATGTTCTTACTGTGGTGAATGTGGAGGAAACACTGGCTTGTACACTCACAGAGCTGCCATGACTCTAGGGTAACAGGTCTAAACTAAAAGTGTTAAATGAACTCTGATGGGTGCAGACTTATATAAAGACCGGCATGCTGTCAATTTTAGAATCACATTACAGTAATACTGACAATTTTGCAACCTGAGGGAGGCTCAAGTCCTGTGATGGCAAACATGCACACTGCAGAGGTGCTCCTCAAGATGCTGAATCTCTGTCATATATTGTGCTGGTTTGTAACTGTCTCTACTATCAACATCACTGTATACATGATTATTATTATTATAACAAGCAAACATGAGTACAAGGGTGAGGCCTGTTGTGCATATGCTGATATAAACAATGTATTCTCTCCCCCAAAAAAGTGAAGAGCACATTTTTTATCAGTTGTCTTTTGAATGTGCATGTTTGAGAGTTTACTTAGCTGTAAACAATCAGCTATTGGCAACAACAACAACAACAACAACTATTACTACTACAACTACAGCTGAGAGAAAGTTAAGACAAGAGCAACAACAACAACAACAACAGGTCCAAAGTCAACAAGTCAACATTTGCTTTAGCCACTGCTTTCCTTTTGGAGCACAGGAATGTGTGTGTGTGTGTGTGTGTGTGTGTGTGTGTGTGTCCTCACCTCCCTGCTGTGACTGACTTGTGGAATGGTCAGTCCAGATGGGGAGGTGTGAGAACTACTCTCGCTCCAAGGGGCACCATAGGGTGTGTGTGTGTGTGTGTGTGTGTGTGTGTGTGTGCTGTTTTGGAAATCAGACAGCATCTCACTAGGAGGAAAAATAATGATTTTTCAAGCTGTGAATGCATATCTACCTTAAAGTGTTGTTTTTCTTTTCTTTTAACTACACCAAAAATTGGAAAAGAAAAAAACTCCTTGCAGTTGAACGAATCCAACATCACTTTTTTCTGCTGTTTATATCCTATGGAGTTGGCAGAATAACAAAAACCCTGTATCCATAAAAGTTATGAGAACAATGAGGTAAAGCCATAGTATTCCTTATTTTTCTTTTGGCTTGGCAATATTATTCCAATATCCATCCAAAAGCATTGGGACTTAGTGGCGCCTCTGGTTTCCATGGTTGAGCTGTTTTATATAGAAGATTCTCTACTGGCCTCTGCTATAGGCATATCAGGCTCTATGTTTGAATAAGATTTGTTAAAGCAAAGTGTAAGATTTAAAAAAAAGAAAAGAAAATATTCTGCTCATTAAGCAATATATAACTGAGCGACAGGAATGTGAGAGGATGACATACAACAAATGTCACGACCGGGATTAGAAACCAGGACATTTTAAGTTCATACAGTTCGTTTTATGTGATACTCCACTGAGAAAGTCTCTATTCTTTTGACCCCTCCAGCAGCTGAGAGGAGCTTGAGCCCGGGCTCTGAAGGTTGAAGGTTGGTCTGCTTTATGCCACCATGCTGCCTCTGTGCCCAGGGAGCCTCCCAACCGCTGTGTTGAATGGGGTTTTTTGGCGTTATGGCATCAGGAAATTTGTACCCCTCAAAAAAATGTGGCTTCTGTGGGGAAAAAGAACCTATTTCTGTTTAATAACTGTTTAGACAGTAGGATATGTCGTTTTCATGGTGCGCTCCACAAAAACCGATTTAGCAACTTGTTTGTCTTCCTCAATTCAACATGCAGATTGTTGCGATGATAGACTTCTTTACTTCTCATCTACCTATGGGGGAAGAGTCGTTCTGTCCCGTCGATTTTACAAAATGTGTGATTGCCTGGCCTCTCCAGTCCTGCTGGTCCCATCAGTGTATTTGTCACTGCAGATGTACCCTGCTTTGTTCAAAGCCACAGAACTTTATTTTAAGTGTTAGCCTAGATCCCAAAGTTTCCAAAGATCCTAAATATGTCCTTTGAAATTACAGGAAAATGTGTATACAATTATGCAGCCATAAAACAATGGCATCTTGGGTTTGAATATTTCACTCAGCACAAGTGTGATGTCGCTTCAGTGAAAGTGTTGGCACCAGCTGATACAGAATCTGTATGTGAAATTATTGTACAGTATGGGAAAAATGTTTGAAATGACTTTGAAACCACTTAAGGGGGAAATTTAAAGGAAAATCGGTGTTTAAAGGACTAGTTCACACATTTTGTGGACTCCTTGTATACTGATCTTTAGAGGAAGAAAAGGAGCTGAAGAATTGAAGAAATTAAACTATTAATTAAAAATTAAGTGTTTTTGAGAATCAATACAGTATCACAAAACTCTCGCGATACTCAAGTGTGTCGATATTTTCTTACACCCCTAATTTTTAGCATTTCAGAATTTACCATTATAAACTGCACAGTCTCGTTTTCTAATCACAGTGTCTCTGGGCAGGCTGCACGCCCACTTCATCATCCATGTTTGGCACATCAACTTTAAAGTCTCTCTGCATCTCTTTGCTTCACTCTCTGTGTCTTTGATCGATCAGAGGCTTCTCTCCAGCACCACCTGATATCTGCTACTGCCGCCTGCAGCTAACAAGGTGTGTGAGTGTTTATCTGTGAACGCAGCTGTCGTCCTTGTTTTTCTCTTTGTCCATGTAGAGTGTGAGGGCACAATAAATACTGAACACTGCCCACCAGGTGTGTGTGTGTGTGTGTGTGTGTCTAAATCTTATAAAAGAAGTTGTCAACTTACTACAAGGACACAGCTGTATGCAGCTGTCTGTACACACGCATACACACACACACACACACACACACACACACACACACACACACACACATGCACACCAACTGCTTTGCAGCCACTGAGATCCTGAGTTCGATTCTACAGCTGCAGGCAGCAGGCAGAGAGAGAAAAGAAATGGGGAGAAAAAGAGAAAATAACTAACAGAGACAGCAAATGCCAGTGAGTCAGACCAAAAAGAGAGAGTGTATGAATGTGTTTTGGAGAGAGAGAGAGAGAGAGAGAGAGAGGAATAAAGTCTCTTCAGTCTTTTCCCAACCTTTCACATTGCTGTCCCAAACAGCTTTGGCACTGACCTGCTGTCTCTTAGTGTTTGTGTGTGTGTGTGTGTGTGTGTGTGTGTGAGAGAGAGAGAGAGTGAAAATGTGTTAGTGTGTGAAAGAGCGCATGTTTTTGTGTTGTCTGTATAAGAGTGCACACGAGTGTCTACCTGTGTGAGAAGCATGAATATGTATGTGTATGAGCGAATGTGCTTATGTGTGTGTGTGTGTGTGTGTGTGTGTGTGAGAGAGAGAGAGAGAGAGAGAGAGACTG
>OMKZ01020452.1:61041-73110 GCA_900302535.1 Neoniphon sammara | reverse complement strand
AGTTCGTTTCGTTGGAGGGATTGACGAGAATCAAGCGCCAGATGACACACAGAAAAAGGGAAAGGAGTGTAGGTGGGGGAGGGAATAATAAAGTTAAGCAATATAAAAATACAATACCACAAAAAAAAAAAAAAAAAAAAAAAAAAAAAAAAAAAAAAAAAAAAGATTCACGACCATACGATGAACTCGGCCTGCTGAACTCCAGCTGGATTCTTCCATGTGATGCCATTGCTCATAGTGAGCTCAAACACAGCAGGGCTGAGGTGAAAGAGTCACACTCTCTCTCTCTCTCTCTCTCTCTCTCTCCTCCACTTACTCATGTTGAGTGCTGCCATGCCTCCTTGCGGCGCGGCCGGGTACATGGAGGGCATGCTGGTGGTCATGAAGTCAGCGATCTGCTGCAGGGCCAGCAGGCTGGTGGGAGTTTTCCCCTTCTTCAGCTGATCCTGGATCATCGTCTCCAGCTCATCGCAGAACGCCTACAGGCCATGGATGGAGACGGACGCAGAAACACACAGACAGGCAAAAAAACAAAAAAACAAAAAACACAACACACAGACACACACATAGAAACAAGCAAAAACAGAGACAAACACGTGACAAAGACACAGTAACAGGCAGAGTGAGGCAGAAAACACAAAACAGACAGAGAGACAAACACAGAGACATACAGAGAAGGTTTTGTAAAGGATAAGGCTTGTCAGTTTAACCCTTTGCTGTCTGGCAGGCAGGAGTTAACCCACTAAAATAATGCAGAAAGGCAAAACCAATGACAGACTTATAATTGTTATATAGGCACATTACAGCCAATAATGCTAAACAGAAATGGCTTGTTGGGAGATACAACATGAACGGTCAAGTAACAGCTACAAATAATTGCACCTATAATACAATAATACCTATAATAGTATAATAACAGTATCTAAGATTGTTAAACTGAGAAAAGACATAAAAGATAAAGTCTATTAGCACCATTCTGAGCCATTTCTGCAGACTCATGTAAACAACGCAGACGTATAGACACCAGGTCATCCAACACATAAGTGCCTTTCACACATACAAAAGGCCTTTCAAACAGTGCTGCTCTCTCTCTCTTGGTCATTCAGCGGGTCACAGACAGACTGCTGTTGAGGAATAAACTGGATCCATCATGTGATGCTGAGAGGGCTGCTGCTTTTACACTATAGGAGCCCATTCACATTTAGAAATGCCAGTCATGGCAGTGTGTTAGATTCATGCATGGATCACAGTGTTTTTATAAGGATTCATTAGTAAATGTAGTGAATTTACACACCACTGTACACTTTATAACTTCCAGGCCTAGACAGTGATATACCTTTATTTCTAAAGCCTTACTGGGTGAAAACTGCCCTCATATCTGCACAGTTTTCTGACTCTGACCTCCAGCCATTTTCAGCTGCGTGCCACCAGATGGCTTCTCTATCAGGTCCCCAGGGTTTGCTCTGACCTTGGGAAAAAAAAGCTTTCTCCAATTTGGCACCCTGGTCTTGGAATAACCTTCAGAATATACTACAGCTGTACAATTTTGTCTCCTTATGTTAATTCAAAGCCATGATACAAGTCCGTAATGATCTTTTTATGATCTGGATTAATGTGGGCCTGTCTCTCATGTTTTCGTTTGATGTTGTGTTATCTTGGCCAGGTCTCCCTCTGAAAAAATATTATATATTATAATCTCAAGGGATTTCACAGTAAAACAAATATTTATCATTATTATTATCATTAAAATATACAGCAAATGCATTTGTGTCTTGTGTGTAAATTGCTAGAACTGTGGCGCACAGACTGGTATGACAAGTATTGCAGTCTTGAGTAAATCAGCACCCAGAATCCACGTGTGTGTCTCACTGACCGGGCTCTGGAGTATCATGGAGACCCTCTTCCGCTGCTCCATCATGTTGAAGTCCTGCCGCAGGTCGGGAGCCATGTTCCTCTCCCTCTGGTACTCCGGGCTGCTTTCATCCACCCGGTCAAAGTAGCGCTCCTTGTGGGGGGCCGTGGTGGGAGGGGGTGCGGTCACCACTCCGGCACCTGAGTCGCCGTTCATCCTGGGCTCGCCTCCTAAAGCGGGGAAGGGCGAAGGTTACCGATCAAGTCAACATATAAAAATAGTGAAAAACTGAAAAAAAACCCATCATTTCCCAAAGTGTTTCTAAGTCACTCCCCAAAATGTTAAATGTCTGTAATGTATTAGGGGTTTTCTTTTTTCTTTGCAAGTAGTAAGATAAACTGGCTGTTGTCTTTTAAATGGTCTATGGAAACTTGACCTTAGGGTACTGTATTTTCTATTTTGGGGAAATTCACAGGATGACGTATCTATGTTTAAAAATTAAATTGAGAGAAATGAGTTGTGTGGTGGAAGCTCTCTGCACAGTGAGTGGGCATATTTTCTTCTTCAATAGCTTTTACTTTCAAGCTCCAGCTACACTTAAAAAAATTAGAGCTCATAATGTATTAATTCAGCATGAGTAATGTGTCAGTGATGCTCGCACAAACAGGTATTTCAGAAAGGAGGAGGAGCCACATAAGCTCAGCTCTGCCAACCCAGTCACATTCAAAATGAGCTGTGATATGACATTGGGTGCTGTCTGCATAATATGCAGTCATGTTTATCTTTGGCATGTGGTGTGGTGCATTTTAGGTAAAACCTTTTGCTACCCCAATTCTTTCTGATGCATGAAATATTTTTGCCTAGGTGCAAACAGACCAAAAATAACAGTAAGCACCATCAGTCACACACACTGCATCTGCTCACAATCTCAATATATTTGTAGATAAATGCATGGATATGAGAGAAAATCCAAAGTGGTCAGCTACGTTGCTGACTGATGGATGTTGACAAAATGCCTTCAGGTAAAAGAGGAAACGAGCGCCGCCAGTCATTAGTCCTGAAAGCCAATCACACAGAGCAGCCCCTCCTCTGCTTCCTGTCATGGTCATGTGACCGCCCGTCCCAGCCTCCAGGGCTTTTCATCGATTTCCTCAATCTGTTTCCTGTGGCTCAACCTGAGCCTGTGACCACAACACCAGTCATCTGTCAAGGCAGATTTTAAAAAATAAAATAAAACAAAACCAGGAATTGTAGCCTCAGGCCCCTTTGAATACAAGCATGGAATTGTATAAACAACGCTTACTTAGGGCTGCTATTTGTAATCTGGGACTTTCTGAAGTGTGATCTGGACATGCCCATATTTGCTTGGGAAAAATAATTAACTTTTAGTACATACACTGTTGCAACATGTTACTGCCTTGCAAAAAGGCTCCGCTTCAAAAGCATAGGTGATGGCAACAGAGAGAGAGAGAGAGAGAGATACATGTAGAGAGAGATAGAAAGAGTGATTTCCAATAGATCCATGTCCATCCAAGTGATTGTTATTTGGGTGTATGCAAGGATAAATAAATACTGTACTTTCTGCCTTTGTCTGCCTGCCTGTCAGACCATTAGCCAGCACAGATCACACAAGACCTGACCCTGAAGGACACAGACTCACTAAGAGCATAGAGAAAAAAGTGTGTGAGTGTGTGTGTGTGTGTGTGCATGCATGCATGGGTAATGGGCGGGCACTCTGGCAGAAACTGATGTAGACCATTAGTTCACATCAATACGAGAGTTCAGCCAAAACTACCATGACAACTACAGACAAACCCGAAGCATCCAGTATCACGCTGAGAACTAACAGCAACGCTTTCTCTTTCACTCTGCCATTATCAGCGCTCTGAGCAACCATTTTCTCACATCTTAGGTCATTTGGTTAAAATGAGGTTCTTCTGTGTTTGGCTAATGGTACCACTACAACGGCACTTTTGTTCGTCTCTGCTCGAAAACATATTTAAGGGAGGAGAATGGAATGATCACGACATTAAGGGTGGCAGGATAGAGATTAAATACTCTGGTCTGTACCTCAAATGTCAAGAGAAGTTAAAGGTCTGCATGAAAAAACAGTTTGCATGCTTTTATAAAACATGCAGGGGAAGGAGAGTGGGCCGTCACATGTCCTGTCGAAGGGTCCTTGCATAAGACCTAAAACCCCTGCCTGCTCACCCACTTTAAATCAAACTGTCAGTTAAATTCCTGAAATACAACTGTTAACTGACTGATTACTGATAATTACTATCGCTACTGAGGAGAATATTGAGACAAAAACTTGCATCCTTACGCTTTCCTCGTGTGAAGAAACTCAGAATTGCGTTCAGAGAGGAGGTGGTTGTGGTTGTCGCCTTTGGAACCATATTTGTGCCCGTTTTCCTGAGATTGAATCCCATCAGATTCTTTTTGTATCTCCTCTCCTTCGAGTTTCTTTGATCATTTCTGTGGTCTTAAATTGTAGTTAAGAAAGAATATATTTTCAGACCAGACTACGGACTGCTTACTCTCCTACCAAACATCCAGGATGGTATCCTCTGTCTCACTGGGCTGATTAGGATTCACGTCGGTTATTGACAGAAGAATAAGGACATCGGTAATTAGTTCTGGTGCAAAACACACTCATTAGGGAGGAAGAGGGCCCCAATCCCTGGCCTGTTGTTAATACAATTGTATCACCACTCACTGCAAAATCTTTCACTTTCATGAAGCCAAAGGCCTCAAATTGCTCTGAGTGCAATCAGAGGCTACAGTGGAACAGACATCAGGGCCAGGTAAATGGCTAAATAATATAATCATGTTTCTAAACCATCTGCGATTAAATATCATGCTGGGTAAAGGCTATGTAAACAGTAAATTCTGAGAAATAAACGCAAAGTACTGCTGAAATGATTAGTCAACAGAAACAGAAAATTAATCAACTGCAGTTTTGATAATTGATTAATCGTTATGATTTATCAAGTAAAAATACCAAATATTTGCTGGTAACAGCTTAACAAATGCTATACTTTGCTTGTTTTTCTCAGTTCATATCGTTATAAAGGAATACTCAGGATTTTTTTGGCAGCTGGTCAGACTAAGCTATTTTAAGATATCACTTGGGCTCTGGCATCTTGTGATGGGCATTTGTTAAGATTTTTCATACGTTATAGACTGATTTAGCAAAAAAACTATTGATCACCAATGAAAATAATCATTAGCTGTTTTAAAGCAAAGTTGGCATGGCTGACAAATGGGGGACTAGCTCCCACATGGTAACACTACCCTGCAGCCTACAGTATATCAACTGTAAAAGCCTCATCCGCAGGAGAAAGTGGATACCACGGGGTCTTAATGGTTCTCGACTGCCAGTCAGGTCTCACTCCCTGGATGTGACTTGCTGAGGCTGCGACTGCTGTCTGTTGCTCTTGTTGGTGTTCAGTGCCAGCTGCAAGCCTAGGAGCAAATCATGTCTGCTGATAACAGACTGACTGAAACAAACAAAACAACGTCCCTCTGAAAAACGGCACCACAAGTGTCAACAGTTTTACCTCCGAGCTGTCTAATGTGTAGAACTATGATCAAATAAACCACCCTGTGACACAGACCGGGCCCTTCATGTATCAACACTGTGAAGAAAAGGATCTACATTCTCTCCTATGAATAAATTTTATGCTTACATGCAGCAAATAATATTTATTAAATATGCACATGCATGCAAGCAATCTTGATCAATAAAAAACACACTTTCTAAACCATCTTCATGCTTATGCACAGCCATTCTTTAACATAAAAATGAGCCTAAGCATATACAGTAAAAACATTTCATTTAAATGCTACAGGAAACATTATTGACATCTCCCCTAAACTGAATGTCTCACACAAAGAAATCCAAGATGTTTTCTGAATCTTATGAAGAAGCTGAAGCTATCCTCCGGCTAAACTGGTCGAGTTGCCGCCTCCAACATTTGTCACTCATCTTTACAAGCTGTCTACCTTGAAACAAACACTAGCCCGAGGCTGTTACTGGCATCAAGCTGTAACGGTGTTGAAGAAGGGTCCGACAAATGCAGGGATTCAAAAGGAAAAACAAGGCTGATGTTTTTGTCTGTCACACACTCAGCCTCACTATTCTTCTGACTGCTTTCCACCATTATGTTGTTGCACTGACTTTCCTGAGCTTGACAGCAACAACTCAGCTCTCCACTGCCCCGCCCTTAGCAAACAATATACACCCCAAAATTTTTCCAGACTTCACTGAAAAACCAATTCAGTCCACTTTAGGCATGTACACACAGATAGACCCAGTCTGAGAAAATCTATCCATATTATTTGCATGCAAGGCTTGCTTCACACAGCGCAACTTCCATGCAATTAGTTGCAGGTTGCACATGAAACTTTTACTGTTGCCGTGTCAACACACCCACATGGAACACTCCAAATGATGATGCAAACTGAATTTATAATTTTCATTGGATGGTTGGCCTGGAACTCCAAGTTACATGGAACTGACGTTGCATTTCAGTTGCACCATGCAAAGCCAGCCTAAAACCCCACACATTAATATCTCATTTATTTACTGCTATATTAACATCAAAAACTGAGGCTGTGCCACAACACTGAGGAAAACTCAAAGCAGGCAAAAATATTAGACACTGTGCAGCTTTTTTAATTAAAAATGATTTACACTTGAAGATTACTCTTTATGTGTGTGCTTTCCCCTGGTGTTTTGTTGGTATTGCAGTCAGTTGGGATTTCAGCGTTGTGAACATTCAGGCTATGTGAATTTAGACCTCGGCAGTGAGGATTATACTTGGGTGGATTTTTAAGCCATTGAAATGTACATGTATTATTAGGTACCATGTTATGATCATTTCTAAAGTCGTTGAAAGGTTTTTCTGCTTTAGTCTACGTAAAACATACCATATATTTTATGGTGATGCTACAGATGCCCATTATTGCTGCAACTGTTAAAAGCTAAATTTAATGCAGGTAAATGTAGGAGTATACTGGTCTTTTGGCAGCTACACTGAGAGGATAGTTAATTATTTTTGCCCTTTAAAACCATTAGTTGGGGTGGATTTTTAATGCCATCCTGAGCTTACCTACAATCTATCCATTTCCCTGCATTAAAGTACTGTGGGAAATAAGTGAGCCGCTGTGTAATAGGATCTTTTCCTTTGCCTCTCCAGGCTCTCATCTGACCGGACCAAGTCCAACACTGCAGTGCACTCTGCCACCGCAAGATCTGCTGACGCCTGCAAACACTGAATGACAGTCTTAGCATGATAATCGACTGTAATTATTTTAGTCATGCAATGATGTGCCTGTTTCAGGCTCTACCTCTTGCTCATCCCATTTGAAATATGTTTGGCTTCCTCTAAAAACTACATGAAAGACTGAGGAGGAGACTGAACCGTACACAGCAGTCCTCTCTCCAGCAGTAACTGTGTCAGTATGTGCAGGAAGCTTTCCGTGTCTATACATAAAGACACGGTTATCTCACAACCACAGGCACTCCCGCCTGCCTCGTCAGATGTCCATGTCTCACCTCTTCCCTCAGAAATGTAGGTGCACTGCTTGCCTCGGCTCCTCTTAGAGTGCAATCGCTATGGAAACCAAAACGCATTACCATGGAAACGCAGGGTAGTCTTCGGAGATTACTGTTATGTAAGAACAGCTGTACGCCAACATCACTCTGGCTGCCAGTCAGTGTCAAAAGGCAAACACCTTCAAACTAACATGTTACGCACTCCAGATGAGATTCAAGGGACTCAAGATCTTATTCTCTGACTGCTGGTTGGACTTGCTCACCAATTTATAGAAAAGCAATACACGGTGATTTTTGTTTTGATCATTTCAAGTATTTCCCCATTAATCAAGCTGGAGGATAGAAATAGATTTCCTAAAACGCAGCCATTACATCAGTCAGCAGAAACAGGAGGGTAGATGATATATTTTCAGTAGATATGCAACCTAAAATTATTTCCTAGGGTCCAACATTACAAAACAGTTTCTTATGAATAAAGTGACCTGGCTGTATTGATAACACCTCATCTGAGATTGCAATTAGCAGGGAAATGCCTCATTTTGATTTGTTATGGTTTAATAAAATGATATGATGCATAATCAAGAAGCTAACTGACAACACACCATGCCATTCTACAGATTCTCTCAACATCACACAGTATAATGCAATTCAACACTATTGTTTAAAAGAATATGGCCACTCCATATGCACTCAGTTATAAATGTACAGGGTATTCACTCAAACTGGCTACGGGGCGAGTGGTCACACATAAGGGACGGCTCAGGTGGAATCAGTGACTAACTTGATTATAACCCGTTTCCAATTCACCCTGAACTGGGGAGGGAAGGGAGTGTCACTTTACTCAGGAAATTACATCATAGCCTCATGTTCTTTATTATACTGAGACGCTCTCTACCAGTTAAACATTCAGCGTCTCTAAGAATGGTTGGACCTCCTGAGTTGTACGGGTCTGTGCAATGAGTAGGCTACTTTGTTGACAGGGACCAAGCACTCTGCAGGGTCAAGGTCACTGACCGGGACAACCCAGGAGATAACAATTCTGTTCTCTAAGGCTCTATGGCTTTAAGCGTGACCTCATGGGGAAAACAGTGAGTCCAAGTGACTGTTACACTAGGTCACTCTAGATCGGAGGCTATGCTGCTTCAATGGTGGATGGAGTTACTGGATTACGTAGGGCAAGATCATGCAAAATAACAAAATACCCTCATCTCCTCCAGAAAAACCCTTTATAAGAGAGTTGGAAGGAGACTGAGCAGGGAAAAGGGGATGCAGCTAGACCTGTAGCAAATGGTGCACTCTTGAATCAGTGCCAGAAGTCTCCCCAGGGAGAGGAGCCCCAGGGTTCAGCATCCACCCCCTCTGCCTTTTGGTTTGTCTGATGTGGAAAGTAAACCAGCCTCGGTAAGTGCAACCCTGGGTGCGTCCCAAGCCGCACGTCATGCACAACCCATCAGACTGCCCTGTCTGTCAATATCTGGCACTGCCACTGTGCTGTCTGTCCGCACCGGCACTTGGTGCCCTGCAAGTTTGGAATTCAGTATCAAAGGGTGAAATAAACAGCCTCCTGCTCCAAATAGAGCTTTAAGAAAAAATATGTTCAATCAAAGAATAAATCAGTGAATAAAATGCATGAATAATACTACACAGAGAAATGAAGTCATGGGATGATTTCAAGAGATGGTGCCATATTGCAATCACAGATTATAGTATTAATGCAGCATCCAGATCACTTTGGATCCTCAGCCTCTGCACTACACCCAAAGGCAGCATGATTGAGTCCGCTCCAGCTAATGGAACAAACACCCAAAAAGATTTGGAGGCAACAGAGAAACTTACCATGGGCCGGCTTTGCTACAGCTTTGCTTTGGCCAGTGGCCATTTTTGCCAAATGTTGGGAGTGTCAGATTTTGTCAAGAGCAACTAGATCAGATCAACATCTGAAAATCAGCTCAATTCTCCATGAGATGCGGGCATGTTTGATAGATATAATATAGTTTGTGGTTCTGTCTACATAAAACTGTTTTCTTGGTTTATGTTTTATTCTTTACAATATCATATTGAAATAGTGTTTTCAATGGAAGTAGGGATGGGATATATCAAAATTCAGAATACTTTGCAATGCAAACCTGTAGCCCTATGCATTATGGGGCAGAAATATGAATCACGGTATTAGCTACCTTTTACTCCACTGTAGTGATAAGAAATGAGATCGCTTCCCAATTTCACAAGCTCTCGACTGAAATTGTACCTGTACTGACAGCATTTTTTAAATTGTTTACTCCCTGGCAAGCTAAAAATAAGCATAATTCTGTAGTTAAACGTTGTCATTGAAGTTTTATTGATTACATCAAACCCCTTATCGTGTAAGCATAATCATATTGTTGTATCCCTAGGTGGTGCCTAAATTAAGTAATTTGATCTGTTTAGTCAATTAATGCTCCCAAATTTATTTGTCGGATTAAGTCTTATCATTCTGTGTTTCTTTGAGTGCATATTACAACAGTATTTGTAAAACCATCTACAAATCCAGAATAGGGCACTGACTCTCTCTCTCTCAGAGAAAATTAAAAAACCTGAGGTGTAAAAAAATAAGAACATAGAAACGATCCATTTTCGTCCCATGGGTTTGACTACCAGTATATTGTTTATGGATGTCATTCACAAGTTCATCACCAGTGTCGGGCTGCACTCTGAGTCATATGCAATTCATCTGGATTACCATGGGAACAGTGTCCAATATTATGTAAAATTCTCAGTACTGCCTCTAATATGATAAGATTGCTAATGCCTTTGTTCAATAAAATTACACTTTATACATCATAATATAAAGTCAATTTTAGTAATGTGTGCTGTTATGAGAATACAAAATAAATTTTATATTCTCAGTGTAAAAATCCAATGTTTTTGAAGTTGCTGATACCTCAAAAGCATTCATAAAGCATCCCACTGCGCCATATTTTGACAATCTGAGCAAGCAATGTGCTGCCTGTCACAAACCTGGCATTCACATGCAGCAGTAAAACTTTGCTACTTTCACCAAAAGTGGCATTAAAAGGTGCATTGTGCAAAATAGAGGGTCAACTGAATGTGAGGACCGTTTAGACTCAACTGATAACAAAGGAGGAATTAAGCATGAAGTTTATCAGTGAGTCAGGCTGACAATGAGAACCTCGCAGACTCAGCCTTCAAATTCCATGCTTATTCCACTTTCCTTTTCCTTCTTTTCGTTTTTCTGTCAACTGAGTCTAAACAGTGCTCACTTCAATACAATTTTACATAATGCACCTTTAACAAGACACTATTAGCTCTTCTCAGCAGTCTGGGGAGGCTCAGCTGCTATATTTGACACTCAGTCACTTTAGTGTGCCGCTCATTTTTCCTTTCACTCTACTTCTTCAGCCCTATTCCTCAATCATATAAACTTTTGCACCAACATGAATATCAATACGAGAGTGACTCAAGTGAGCCATTTCCTTATACAGCAGTTGGTCACTGGGCATTTGTGTCTTAAAAACTAGGCCTGTTTTTAACAAATGATTTATGTCGCCTGTGGTTTTATTTCCAATACACAGGGAATATGTAACTCGGCATGGAAGTACAATAAGGACTAGGGCTGGATGATCTAGCTATATTTTATCAATATTATGACATGAGACTTGATATTATCTGGGGTTTTCGATATTGTAAAATCATCACACAGCAAAAATGTCTTCTCCTGATTTTAAAGGCTGCATTACAGTAAAGGGCTGCAAGTTCCCAAAATTATTAGACTGTTGTTTTAGCTGTTTAATTATCTGCTTCTACCTGCTAAGATCTCCTGTATGTAACTATCTTACAAGAGCACAACAGTCGCCAAACTGACATCACACAGGTCACTTACACTACCAAAGGGTCTATAGTCCACCTTATATTCAGGCCAACCCTCTTCTCAGTCTCATCTAATGCTCTTGCCGGAAAGGCAAATCTATACATCTGCCATGGTAAATGGACAGGATGCTTTGGTATGAGATAAAGGCTATAATTTACATCAGATGATTTTGTTTCAGTTGACTTCTTGAACTCTGTTACACCAGCAAACCCTCCTCAATCGTTTACATTCAGAGCTATGAGGCCAGTCATGAAAACATGGAGAGAAGTGGGGGAGGGAAAGGATACAGGAAAAGGTGAAGATACGTGACGACACGCAGCCCCGGCCACTTTCCTTTGCTGCCTGGCTCCTTCCAAACTTTTATGAGCACTGTACATATTTCAACTTTGTCGTCATTCTTTTTTCAGAGACGGAAACTAGCACTTAAAGGTCTTTTCAGCATGACTAGGCTCTCATCAGATGTAAGGCGATCTGGAAAAAAAAGATCCATTTAGTTTGCTCCAAAAATATGCCAGCCAAGCAATCACTAATAAAAAGATCATTATGGTATGAGAAAAACTCAGAAGTCTCAGCGGTCTTTTCTATAACCCTTTCAGTGTTTGTGTACAGTACGTCTCTGTGTTTCAAGCCCTTTTCAGGCATTCAAGAGAGGCAGCCAGACGAGACTCTTTATATCTCTGAGCTGGATGCCAGTCATTACTGGGTGCTAAGAATCTACTAGCAACTGCTGTTTTGTGTGTGTGTGTGTGTGTGTGTGTGTGTGTGTGTGTGTGTGTGTGTGTGTGT
>OMKZ01020452.1:14700-61020 GCA_900302535.1 Neoniphon sammara | reverse complement strand
CTGTGTGCTAACCAAGTGACTAGCAGGAATGCATTAGGTGGCATTTTAGCTCGGCCCAATGCGGTGCCTTGGACACCAGACAGTGTCTTTGTATTTGTCACGGTGATTAGTCCACATAGTGATATTCTGTTGTTATTTACAATATTAGCTAACAGCAAAAATGCTAAAATATTTTGAAAAATACAAAGGCAACAATAACTGTGCAGGATATCTTAATTTTCCTGGTTCTTCCTCAAAAGAAAAGCATTTCACTCAGACAAAACAAGGGGGAAAACTTTCATTTTTTCCTCATTTCACCAAGGAAATATATGACATAATAGCAATATCTTTTTTAAAAGTAATTTAAATCTGCCTAATTTCTTATTCACATACAAACATAAGTGCATGGTAGAGCAGGACTTTAGACTTCTTTCAAACTATTAGGGTTCAATCAATTTGAGATACTTCCATTAGGCCTTGGTGACTAAATCCATAATCCATACTTGTTGATGCTGTGGAAATTTATGGATCAAAGATTTAATCACTATCATCAGTGCTAGTGTTGGTATCCTCTTTGCTTAAGTCATAACCAGGCGGATTGTCCTTGACCTGCTGTGGGGGATTAGGGTTCGTTCTACCACCTAGGACGGAATCACAGCCTCATCCACTCACTCACTATAGATTACTGTGTGGTATCTCTGACCATCTTCCACTGTTACATTATGCAGCCTACGTGTTTGTGCTTAGTCAACGGATGGTAACTGTCATACATAACAAAACAGAGTTAGTGCCGTCCATTGAAATTCAAAGGATGAAACTTTAATGACCTCTGTGGGGAAATTGGTCGTACAACACAGACAGACACTTTGGCTACGTGATGCTCAGTCCAGTGAATTTGAAAACTAATGTTAAGGAAAATATATCACCTCCTCCAAAAGTTACACTCCTCTAAACCTACACTAAAAGCTAACTGAGTGACCACCACGTCAATTAGAGATTTATCTTTATACTTTTCTGTAGAGATTTTACAGCAAAGCCTGTGCAAGCCAAGTTCAAGTTCAGGTTTGAGTCTGAATAACACACTGTATGTGAACTTCACCATCAGCGCCTAAGGCTGCCACTATCAGCATGGGAAAGGCATCAGAGAGGCCAGGGGGGGCGTTGTGTTGTGTTAGTGCGTGGACAGTGGCTCAGGGTTGAGAGCAGGGCGATGGGAAGGGTGTACCCTCCCTTCCTCCTCCCCCCTCCCCAAGGCTTTATCTGGCTGTCACATGTCATATGGGAGAAAGTAGGAGATTGCTCTCTAAAACAACACACCCCGGCCTGTACAGTGTCCCCAGCCCTGTACTATCAATTGTGTTCACCACCCTGCTATGCATGTGGACGGTCGTAAATATTCCCTTTTTACAGATATTGAAAAGTGTCTGTCTGTCATGTACAACCAAAGGCTAAATATTGGACCCCAGCACTGCTGTCTTGACATGACCTGTGACCTCTGTGGTGTTAATGAGAGTTCAGGAATGATTGTTTGCAAAAGTCTACTGAAACCCCGTTAAAAGATTGCATATGGGGAGGAAGGAAGGAAGGAAAGGGTGAAAGAAAGAAAGTGAGAGAAACGGACTTGAAATGAGGAACACATTTTCATCTGCACTGCAGTCAAGGGTGTGGGCGTGGGGAGTGGGAGTAAAACAAACACAGAGGTCTGTATCTAGTGTGTGTGAGTGTGTATTGAGGGTGGTGACATGCAGCCAGACTGACAGAGCAGAGCTACGTCCTCTGGGTGTTGTGCTCATTTGAACAGAATCACCAAATCCAGGGAGTTCCCCTCCCTCAAATACACACACACATCATGATGGTTTGGCTTTCACTCTCTCACTAATCCTCCTACAGTGAGGAGGGGGAAGGGACTTTACAGTGGACTTCACAAGAGAAATACACGAGAAGCCAGACACAGCAACAGCTTAGAGGTTATGCTCTCCAGTACGGGCCTAAAACCAAACAGCTAGCGGCCAGACAATGAGCCACACTGACAACACCAGGCACTGCACGACCTCCACCTCACCATCCTCTGTTTGTACCAGACGCTCTCATCCATCCCTCTACTGCTGCAAAGACAAATCTTGCACTTGGGGTCTGGCATTTTGGAGGAAATGCAAGGGTGAGAAGTTATTTTTCATCCTGCCTTTTATGTTAAATTTAACGCCCAGACAATGGTTGTCTGTATAAAAATGCATCTGGTGAAGGCCCATGGCTGAAACATCATGCTAGATCTCCTTGTATTTATCTGGCGTGTGCGGTCACTCTACTCCCACAGTTTCATGGTTTATTTCTCACAGCTACATCTATTTTTCTACAGCGCAAGTGTCCATTTTCCTCTGACGGTTCACTCTGCTGGCAGCTTCTTGTCTATCACTGTTTGAGCACGGCCATTCACATCCATGTGTAAAATGCTACTGAAATGTGATTAAAGTTATTTACAAGCCTTGAATGCATGTGTCTTTGTTATTACAGGTGAAACATGGATGAATTTGAGTAAAACACAAAGAGAGGCGTCTCCACCTAACAGAAGAGTTATTCCAAATCATATACACAGAAAATATACAATCAGGAAGCTACTGGGATGCAAAATGTGATATTATTTTTTTGTGTGTGTGTGGTTCACTACATACATCTTAAATAATATCACTTTTTTGCATCCAATATGTTTCTTGGCCTGGCTGGAAACCCCTTTGGTCTCCCACTTTTTTTTTGTAGTGACAAATAATCATTTTTTATTTATATAGCGCCAAATCATAACAGAAGTTATCTCAGGGCATGTCAATACTGCAACTATATATACTGTAATCAATACTGCAACATTACTGTGTATTGCTGCAACTCTTATTGCTACCATTGTGCTATACAGCTATGGTGCATCTCAAAACATGTCATGTCATATAGGCTACCACTTTATTTCCTTTCTACAGAGATTTATCAGGGAAACACGGAGCTATGGCATGTGAAGTGGGTTTAAATCCTAGAAGATGAAAGGGGGAATGGCAGGAAATGTGCAAATTGTGGTTTCAACTGAAAGAGGATTTGCACAGCTCGATTTATTATGCAGGACACACTGTCGTCTGAGCAGGGACAGGAAGCTGCTCAAATCACAACAGAGTAGCCTACCAGCGGGCTGCAGCCCAATTCTCCCCTGCTCACCGCTTCAAAACATGCCCAGACCACAAACAATCTACCTGACACAGACCCACCACATGAGAAAAGGTAAATAGCACACTTATGTGAGGGACACGATAGCATGAGTCCAGATGAAGTGCATCAACTGTGATCGCAGAACTTAGAATACAAAGTAAACCACGTACAGGCCTACTCCCACTGTAGGCTAACGGTATTTGGGGGCAAAATACACTGGCCTGAATTTGTGGCCTGTTGTGTTTTCACGGGAAACCGTCTGAGCTACGGTGAATCAACAAAACCGCACAACACCGCAAACTAAAGTAGTCGCGTACAACCTGAAAACGTGCACACACGCCCCTCTGCAGACTCCATTGATCAAAGGCAGCGATCACGGCAACATAGTAGCAACAGAGTGAGCGACCTCGCCAAAGAGAAAAGACTTGAGACTGAAACATTTCAATAATTCACTTGGGCCATGTTGCACCGGCGAGATCCTGCTGCTGAAAGGCAAATCACATCGATAAATAAATTGCTTACCCTCTCTTTGCAGGAATAATCAGATAGAAGACTGCTAGGTGGAAGCGTGCAGACGATTTTCACTATTTTTATCCCCTACCCTGATGATTTCAGAGGGGGTTTATCTGCGCCCGTAGTCCCTGCGTTGCTCCGCCCATCTACCATCATCCCACTTGGGTGCGGCAAACTGGGTAATCTGCTCCTCACCATTGGTTTTACAGAGGCACATGACAAGGGCGGAGATCTTGGTTGGAGCCCGAGTTGTTGGCCCGCCTTGTAGGGGTTTTTGGCTATTATTTCCCTGCTAGTGTTAAAACTAGCTTCAGCCAAGGGTGCTGCCTGGTATACCTATGATTCATAGGTTTGTTTTTGTTTTTCCTTATATGATCCATCCTTTGTTGGCGGCAGTGCAGCTGTTTGCCAGATGTCATAAAAATTAAAAGGTGGGGAAGATATCAGAAGGATCAAAATGCCCTTTTAATCTAGCCTTGATATTTCCTCTAATAACAGAACGTCGCACATTGCAAACATCGACATGTAACAAACTGATACAATAATCGATCGAGTAATCGAGAGATCCCACTGTCCATACAGCGAGTTCCATGCCTCGCCACACTGCACATGTGCAAAACGGAGTCTGCCAAACGAAGTTCTATCCCCTAACCAGCTCTTTCTTTTATGACACGGTTACAGCAAGAACTAAATATCGCGCTGCACAACATTAAATGAAAAGAATGACTTGGGCATTTCTTTCTTCTGCTTTGTTCCTCTCTCCTGCAGCCTGCATGCATTCCATGTGCGCTTGTTTGATGTCCATACATGTAGCTATAAAATTGGCCTTTTAGGATTTTTAGCAATGCGTGGGAGTAACTATTGGCGCATGGAAATACAAATACCTAAACTAAGTCCAGCATGGATCTGGTTATGAATGAATTTGCTTTTCTTAACACTCGCAATTTTTCCCCCATAGCCATATTTTTAGCAGGCAGACCACATTTAACAAAGAGCAAAACAAAAAAGTAGGAAAGGAAGAAGATAGGCTTTCACCTTAACTTGCATAGATTTCTCCTGAATAATGTAAGGCAGGTTTGGTACCTCTCTATTAGCAGGTGTTTATGTAATATGTAATGTAATATTTGCTAACGCTAATAATAATGGTAATAATAACAATAACAATTGTAATTTTATTACAAAGATTGTTTTTAACACTCCCACATGTCGTAGGGCCTACGCTTGTAAGTGTGAGCCTATATTCATTTGTAGCCTTCCTGGGGGGAGAAAAATCCTCCGGAAAAATACCGGAAGTGATCCTATTTGCGTTTCCGGTGTGAGGAACAGGGTAGTTAACATGGGCAGTGATGTCCACCATGACTGAATAAAGAAAAAAGCGCCACCTGCAGAAAGTCAAACTTCATCAACAGAAATTCCAAGTAAAAAGAAAGAAGTCGCAGTGTACTGGACGCACCATAGGACTGACAAGTGCAATGCAAAAGCACCACAGCAGATGGAGACAATAAAAACTTATTTAGTATTCACTTTTAAAATTAAGTTTCAAAGTCCTCTACGCGCGGTAAATGATTAAATTATCAAACTTACTGTCACTGAGCCTGGATTGTGAAGTCTCCATGGGACCATAAAGGTAGGTGTGTGTGTGTGTGTGTGTGTGTGTTCAATTGTAATGTCATTCCAAAATAAGTTACGTGACCTTTGAAAAAGTAACATCTATTCGTATAAAGTTATTGAAAGCTTTTAGAGATCATGGTGATTAGATGCAGCATGTCTTTCACATCCATACTTGGAAACTTGTATTGTGCAACGAACTTTCCTGATTCATTCCTGATGGTTGAAAACGAACCATCAGGAATGAATCAATTAATGAATGGGGTTACACTACAATATTCATGGGAACTTGTAATGTATCAATGGTACTCAAAGAGTTTATACTGGCCGCATTCTGTTTAGTTGAAGGTTTATAATCATGTTTGATAAGGTAATCAAAAAATGTTAGAGTTGATGTTATCATCTATAGCAGGGGTTTTCAAAGTCCGATATTGTGTTGAGAGGAGGCCTCCTCTCAGACAACGCTTAAAGCCAGCCCATCATCCCAGCGTCACTCAATTCCTGGATGTCTATGGTATCATTATACAGCTGTTATTTAATCCCACAGACAAAAATAGAGCTTAAATGGCATAATATCATTGTTTGACCCAATTTCAAACTGCAAAAAGGGCTGACTTAAGTCAGCCCATTTTGCTTTTTGCTGACTTTTGTATTGCATGTATTTTGTAAGGCATCTATTAGTTTGTCCAACTGGGAAAGCAGGAAAAACAGTAAAATTCCCCAAACCTATTTCTGAACTACTTCTTTAACAAATTGCAGGTATTAAAGCTATGACACAGCTGCTTTAGATAACTCATGCAAAGAAAAAAATCAGTTTAATCCAAATCCTTCATAAACATTTTTCACCCTCAGTCTTAAAATGTTTTGAAAATGTTTTCTTTGTCCTTCTGCCAACCATGCTTGTTTGTAACGTGCCTAGCAAATAAAGCATTTTAATTAAACAGCATGTAATGACATTAGGCCGGCTGCTGTGGCACTGTAGCATATACAGTAGCAGCACTATAGTCTCACATTTGAAATTCGCGGAAATCGGTAAGCCACTGGTCGTATTTATCCTTGCAAATCCTCATGCCATTATCGGCTTCATATTGCGCAGGAATAGCACGCCTACCCCTCAGAGACGTTGATTGGTTCGTCAGGGACCCGAGGCGGGATTTCCGGTTAAAAAACAAAAACACTACCTCACGCCTCATCTCGTGCAGTCCGCTACAATAGTATAGAAAAGGTCTACCTCTCTTTATCTGGTCCAACTTAATTTGTCGGAGCCAGTTCCCCGTTACAGTATGCCAAGTAGCCTAGCTAAAAATGGAGGATACGTGAGAATTCCGGTGAGATGTGACTTAAGTTTTTACATTTGAATGCACCGGAAAGTGAGAAAGCCTTTTGGTACGGACTTGCTCAAACATAGAAAATAAGATAAATGAAGAAACAATTGCTCTGCGCACCAAAGGGTGCAATAGTAGAGATGCATGCGCAGACGTGGGTGCGCGTGCCAGCGGGAGCTATACTGTAAAAGACTGAAAGGATGTTGTGTTCGTTCCTTGCCGCTAGATGACCCCGCTGAGCCATAAATTGGATTCAGAGACTAGTTAGTATCTCCCCATCTTCTCCTTTTTCTTTCTTTCTTTTTTCTTCGTCAGTTGATTTTATTATTGTTCCTGGAGACAATATGCAATATGACGTGGCTCAAATGGGACTTGTTTTACAACACTAAAGTGAGGTTAAGCTATCATAGTTATTATGAAAACAAATTTAGGGAAATTATGACATGCTGTTTTGTGCAATTACTGTACAAGAATAGCACACAGACCAGAAACTTCAAAGAGGAGAAGCACACATGGCCACAGGCAAAAATAAGGTATACAAGGCTGGTCCCTGCTGCCACTGGATTTGTGAACATATCTGAGATAGCTGGCATGGCTGTGGCGGCATGGCTCCGTCAGATGGGAACTATTTCTATTAAATGGGATTTAGTTTTCTTGCTCGACAGCAGTGAGTATTAGAGTTTGGATGTCTCAACAAGTCTGTTACTTAAGAAGTAGTGCCTGAATAGTGTGGTGTCACAGTTTGATCTTTCTGTTATAAATGTTTTGTTACATTTTTATAGTAACATTTAAGGCGAGTTAGAGACAGGAGAGATTTTGCCAAGATTTGATGGTCAGCCCTAGTTGTGCTGTTTGAGGTCTATAAAAGTTTAAAGTCCATTACAGAATAACTATCATTATTGTTGCCCATTTATGTATAAGGCAACAGTGCTCGGTTAGCCCTATTTCAGTATAAATGTCAGAGGAGAGAAACCTCTGACCCTTTCTTCCAGAACTGTAATAAAAGTATTTTTGAGTATCAGCCATAAAAGTTGCTCAGTAGATGGAATAGCTTCATCTCTGCCAACTCTTTCTCCTGTGTTGTACACTAGGCTACGCTTCTAATGTGAAAACCCATTAGGTGGATCACTTTTCCATTCAGATCTCCTGAGTTTACTGTGTACTTTTTGCATAAGTGGACCACTGGCCCTGACCTCCAACTCTTGTGGTGCTAATCTTGTGCTCTTCTAGTCGAGACACATGCAGCCTCCTCCGACTGATCTTAAACCAGCACTGGTCCTCCCAGTGTTGTGAATTATTGCGGTCTGCCCTGGACCATGGATACACTGACAGCTAGGGGCTCTAAATATATCCGACTGGTGTATCTGAAGAGTGGGGCTCAGGCACGGAGATCATGTACTTATGCTGGTAATCTACACCTCACTCTGTAACTCTCTATTACTTTCTCATTCATTGTAAGAGACAGAGAAAGAGAGAAGGGGCAAAAGTACAATAAAGGCAGAGAGATTATGCACAGGACCGACAAGAGCAGACAAACTTCTCAGAATAGAGAAAAATTAAAAAAATATTTCTATATTAATAAAAATGCAAATCTGCTTAAGACACAACAAATCATCTGAGCTCCAGAATTACATTGGGGTTTGAGCACACATTCCTTGGTCACCTGTTTTCTCTTAGCAGCACATGTCACAGAGCAAGAGAAGATAAACCCAGCTGCTTTACGTATTCATTTCAGGCAGCACTTTAAGTCTCCTTTTAACTGCAGCCAGCCATCAACCCTAAGCTCTCAAATCACCAGGGGCTGATATGAAAATAAACAATTTGTAGTATAGTTGAGGATGGCTTGGAGTATTGACATTTGGAGATATTTGGACTTAATTCTTCTTTTCAGAAAAAAAAATAGCTGTTGCTCATGGGAAGGTTTATGGATGCTCCTACTGGCACATTTGGGCAGGTTAATTTCTGGAAAACATTTGTTATTCAATGAACCCAAAAAGCAGCCGCAGAGGTAAGCTGCTATGCTGTAGTGTCTTTCACCAGCAGCAAACTGTTTTTTACTCAAAGATGGCATTGTATTAAGCCTCCATGGAAAGCCCTATTCCCCCTCCCTCTGCCCTGCACAATAAGACAAGGGTCAGTCTGTCTATCCTCACTGTGGTTTTGATGCACTCCTCCATTAGGAAAATGTTGCATAACCTTTGACCTCCACAATGACCCTTAACCCCACCAGACCCACCTACAGAGAATCCTCTCAGCCAGTGTTCAGGGTAGGGTAAATCATTCTTCCATGTTTAATACAAAGAAAAGTGAATTTAATTGCATAGAATTGCTCCATAGACCAATAAAACAGCATAGTCTGTGCATGGATTATGGGCACTCTTTCTTATGGTTTCAGTCTACTACACTGAATTTACTTCAACCAAGATTTTGGCAGTTGATTTTCGTTGTAACTGAATATTTTTCTTTTTAGAAATATGTGTGACTCGAGCAGTTCCCCATTCATATGTGTCAACGTGGATTCCGGCTGCTAACTGCACAGCTATGCGCCTAAAACGGGTCCGCCAAAGCAAAGAGGATAATTATTTTACAAAGTATGAGCTAAGTCTCCAAGTCAGAGCGTGGCTGAGGATCTGGCGGTGAGCTGCAGCGTTGCCTCTGAGATCTCTGAAGGCTACCTTGGCTGCTGCTTGCTCTAAACACCCCCCACTCCCTCCCTGCGAGTGTGTGTGTGAATGTGTGTGTGTTGATATCGCAGCCCGGAGAGGTTTGAATCCAGTCGATGCAGCCGCCATGCTGAGCTGAGAGAGCGACAGACCAAACTTGTCACGCTCCTGCACCGACAGTCATCTCTTCACACACCGGGACAAAGAGGATATTTTCCCACAGTAAGTACCATTTGTTTTCGTCGGCTTTCTGCTTAATACGTCGTTTAATTTGCGTCAGTAACTGGCCAGGCAAAGCGAAAACTTTTATATTTGTTTAAGTTAGTCCAGCCTGCCTGCCCCGTTGGTCGTAGTCATGCATGCTCTCTCGGCTGAGTCGCGGACTTCAAGCTCAGCTGCACTTGTTACACTGTAGCATGAAAAAGTAAGAAAAAGGAACACTGCTGTAATTTAAAAGTTGTTCCGCCTTTTCACACCGCACAATGCGCCGGGGTTAGTTTGCCGCAACGTTCCAAAGTCGAATTGCGGGAAAATAAGATGTGGGTACATAATAAACTATTGCACTCCCTTTCTAACTTAAAGTATGCGTCGCTGTCACTGTCGTTGACGCTCGTGCGAAAATAACTCCAGAGGAGAATGCGTGTCTTACATATAGCCGTGCTCGCGCAAATGTTTCTTTCTTTCTTTTTTTTTCAAGATTTAAAACCCCTGAGCTTTCCAAATGCCAGTCTGGCACTCAGAGGTCATTCAGGGGTTTCGACCATTGGCATGCATAAATCAAGGGTGCGCTTTCATTGCAACAACAAAAGACCTTTATTGAAATGAGAGAAGAGCATATCCACGTTACCACAGTTTATATGGGGGCTGTTTGGAGCATCGAGCGCCAGCAGAGGGGCTGCCGCATGGTTCACCATCATTTAGTAGATTTGCAACTGCAGTCTTCTCATGTGTGTCTGTGATTCTTTAGTAAAAAAAAAAAAAACTTTTGCACACTGCGGTATATGTGTCATTCCTACAGAAAAATAATTCTATTTCTATGGCCATTCCCGTGTCTGAGTTTTAGTTGCTTTCTAGCTTAAGCGTCACTGAGGCATGTTGTGCTTAGAGTCAACGGCAGTCTAGATGGGGCTCATCACAGCATGGTCATAAACCTTTCACCTGCATGCATGTCTAGCCTGAGTAGGTTTGAGGCTGTATAGACTGGAAGGAGTAATAATAAGTTATGGAGATTCTGTCACCCCATTTGCCCTCTGCCCTGACTGAAGTACTCCATCTGTGTGTCTCTGTAATGTAAAGATATGGTGTGTGTGCGTGTGTGTGCGCGCGCGCGTACTCGTTCAGACTGTCCCCCAAACACATGCATGACCTAACCATCACCACCACCACTGATTCCTCCTCTTGGGGCTTTCTTCACTGCCCTCTGAATCCCATAAAATACAGTGCAGTGTTTTGAGAGAAAGAATTGCACACAGAGGTCTTAACCCGGAGTTATTTTGCTAGGTTTAGAGTTAATGTAAATGCAAGGCAGATCTCAAGATTTGTTTTAGAAACACTGCAGATCTTGTGAAACGACATAAATTGCATGTGCCACATTTTTCGGAAAGTTTAGGGAATGCACCAATGAGTGGACATTCTCCAGTAAAGAGTAAAGAAATGCACTGCCGGAGTATACGGGCTTAGTTTCTCTTGCATAAGCAGAGTGGAATTTGGGGCAATGCCAGCTATTCAGTGTTTCACTAACTATAGCTGTTTTGTTGTCCAAAACTATTTTCCAGCTTCATTAGTGACATTAACCACCTCACCCCTCCCACTTCACTCAGTGTTTCACCGAATGCATGGCCTATGACTGGCCTTCCAGTCCATCCATTCCCTCCCTCGCGGCCTCAATAAGTAATTATTCTGCCTCATCAAGTTCGATTCCACAGGTCCTTGGCTGGGTCATATAAGGCATGGGGCAGCCACCCGGATCTTGTCAATACGATGGCTTGCTGGCGCATCAGCAGGACCAGGGCATGCCAGATTCATGTCAGCCCGACCCTCGGGGGGCCTGGATAGCTGGCCAGAACAGGATATTGCTGTGTGATCACTCAGCAGCAGCAGCAGACAAATCATTAAACCACTGGCTGCATGCTGCAGGGCGGTTTAGGTATTACAGCCTGTCACACTGACTGTTCCTCGGGCCAGAGTTTGTGTTTTTTTATTGCAAGGTTGTTGTTGCTTTCGGTGCTCACTGAAAATTAGGCAAAATGTGTGGGAATCCTTCCTGTTATTTGCAGCCTTGACAGTGTGGTACTGTTTGTATGAGCATCGTTAAGAAGGGGCTTGGATTTTGATAACCATTGGCTGTGAAAATACAAACACTGGTTATGACCAAGAATTTTTTCTGGTCAGTCAGTAATATTGGATAGTTAAGCTCTAAAAATATCTAACTGTGCTCATAAGGGGTCACGAAATGACAAAGTAATGGACAGACTTTTAAAAGCAAGCCTCTTTGTATAATAGCACTACCTCGTAAATTTTAATAAGTGTGAATATCACTTGTGAATGTATTAAGACTACATTCAAGGGCTTTTTATTATTTTTTTTTCAGTTGTTACCACTCTGTCAGGATTTTACACAGACAAGCATATAACTGGACATTAGAGTTCATTTTCTAATGCTCTATGATGAGTTATACGTATCCTAATTTAATTAGAGATTGAAGTAGCATGAAAGAACAGAGGAAGTGACAGTGAAATACTTATCTGGTATAGCCTGCATCTGCTTGCGGTCAAGTAAGGGAAATTAACTTATTAAACTGGTGTGTAGTCCTTGCTATCCTAGAATGTACTGTTTTTGAGCAAACGCTCACCATGTTGCATTTACAAATTGGGATTATTCTCAAACTCACATCTGTTGTCAACTCCTTTGATAACTTCCTTTTTAACATAATGTGGTAGCTTTCTTTTTTTCTTTTCTTTTTTCTTTTTTTGCATTAAAAGTCATTCAAATTATATGTCAAAACAGGTTTTGCATTCTGCCCCGAATAGGAAGTGTTTGTTGGATGAAGAAGTGAGGAAAGGGGAAGAATCAAAATTAGAGGAAAAAGGAAGAGATGTTGTAGTCATGCACATGAAGATGAAATATTAATTTTAAGGACCAACTCTGGTCTCAGATTTACAAACTGATTGCTGAAATGAAAGTAAACAAACTGCACTAATATTGAAAGATATTAATTATTGGAGAGTTACAACTTTTGAGCTTTTTGTATTTAAAATTAGCCAATAATGTAATGTATGATTCTAAACATGCAGAAGGCTATTTAAACCAATGAAACTTTTGAACCATCCCAAATCAGCATATAAACTTTTTTAATAACTGCAATTATAGCAATGTATTAGTTAAAAAGTTTTGAGTGTGTACATTTGAATTCTAAAATGTATTTTATCATACTGGATTATTGCAGCTACTTGTCACAAACGTGGGACTCTGTGACATGAACCTATTACCTAACAGGTCTGTACATTGAGTGGCAGTGAGTGAGTGTGCCCACAGGCCAAACAACTCTCGTTCACTTGTATTGTAGACCAGCAGAGGAACTATATACTGTGTGAGTGTATAGAAATGCATCTAGATGAGTGGAGTCTCAGGGTTATGGGTGGTACTGTTGACCTCTGTCAGCAGTAGAGATGGGAAACACACGCGCATTGAAGCCTGGGAGTGAAAGATATCTGAAGACTGGCAAACCTCATTACAGGCTCCTTCAAACTAATCTGTTAAACTGATGTAAAGATAGAATCCCAGTTTGCTTCTATTTTGTGTGGCCCTGCAAATTTTGCATGAATGAAAAATCAGATGGATGTCTAATAGTATTTGTAAATACATTTGTGCAACAACTCCTGTGAAGAAATGGATAGGGAGAGTTTAGAGAATCAGGACAACTCAGACAGTGTCCCTTCAGCTGTCAAGAACAGACAAGGATGATAAAATCATTTGCTTTATACTATCTTGTCATGCTTTAGCTTTTGAATTTCTCAAATTGTTGTCATTTTGCAGTCCATGTAGGTTTGAACAGTCACATTAATTGAATAAAAAACTTTCATTCAAATTTGATTTATATCTAATGTAAATGTCACTGTTCCTCAGTGCACATGCTTTTGCCTAACACTGTCTTCCATTATTTTGTAGATTTGTTGTTCATGCTAGCTAGCCATTACTAAATGTACAACTTACTTTCTCCTTTTATTTATTGACCGAATTTTTATGGGGAAAATATTTGAATGTTTTTTTCCTGGGATTTCCCATTTTACAACAGCAAATTAGTCTATTTTCTACACATGCTTCTGTATTTGATTTGTTTGAATGTTATTAGTGGAGAAACTGGCCCTTCTTTAAGCTGTCCTTTGTCTTGTTTACACGTTCATTGGAAGCACAGGATTCACATGTGCTAAATTAAATTACACAGAATGCTCTCACTTGCTCATGATTACCAGACATAAGCATGCAAACCAGTCTTTACAGGCCTGTTTTCTTAATCAATAATCAATTTAAATGGGTGGGAAAACAGGAATTCAATCAGGAACTGCTTAGCTGAAAAGAGGCTTTGTTTTGAACTTGAACTTTGTGCAGAAATGGAACTTGTTTTGGATGTCAGGGGTTATTTACTTGGATGCCTTGTTTTGGTCTGAGACCAAGTCCTGGCTGTTGTTCAGATTTCTCTCTAGTAAAAAGTTGGAGCGCTGAAATTGGTCCTTACTGGACCCTATCCAGTGTTGCTTATAGGACATCACATTAGCATATAGACTGGGAGTGTTTATGTGTTCCTGCTTAGATCCAAATTCAGTTATTTCATCACCTCAAAGGAGACCCCGTTTCAAAGACATCAGGTTTTTCACATGCTTACAGTGAGTGACTATCAGGTAATTCAATAAAGCCTAATGGATTTGACGGTGACCATTCATGAGCCTCTGGAGGCTTTTTCACAGGCTGCCCAACTCATCCCCTCTGTAAAGCATCGGTCGTCAGTCAACTGCTTTGGTAGAGAGGGCTGTAGGATCTGCAAATGGCCCGAGAGTGTGATCAGCAGCACTTTACCTCCTGCCGGGGAGGTCACTGTAAAAGGTGCGATGTCTTTCACACAAACACACGCACACAGCACTTATTATTGCCTCCTGCTTATTAGCATAGTGATTACCTAGAGTCCCCAGGCTATCAAGTTAGCGACTAGATACTTTCTCAGGCTATGTCCACATTAAGCCAGGTAAATGTGAAAACATTGATTTCATGTTCCATCCACGCTAGCATTTTCAGAGTTTGTTTTCCAAAAGCCCACCATCCACACTGAAATTCTCCAAATCAGATTAAGACCCCTATCGATACTAGATTCCAGCCTAGATCACATGACAGTCCTACGTCAAAGGCCACCATTTACCCCATCCACACTGTAACACCAGACCAGCATTTTCAAATGTACCCACCTTGGAGAATGTTTTCAATGAGCTCTGTTGTTTTCACAGGTGGTAAACACCACCTTGGTGTAATTGCAACGCCAGGGTGGAGAAAAAAAGATGTTTTCAGATTTACTTGGCTCAGTGTGGATATGACCTCAGTTTAATTCAGATCTTCCGATACCTTTGCAGACTGAAGCATGAGATACACCTTTGTAGATAGTATTCATGGTCACAACAGTGATGACTTTCAATGCAAGAGAACATCGTGTTAGGAATCAACTTGGGGCCGTTGATATGAGATTTATGACAACCCTATTGTTTTGAATCTGCAAGAGTTATTCTAGGCCTCAGGGGTAGAGGCCAGGGGCCAGTCTGGGTCGCTGTAATATTGAGGTGTGCTTTGCTGACTGTAGTGAAACAGACATCTGGGACGACCCCCTTTTGAAACACACTCCTCCCCTGCCACACCCAGGCTCCCCCAGGCTGGAATAATTTCCTATTGGCAAAGAGAGCAGCATCTGGTTCCATATCAGCAGCAGACAGTGGCACATGTGGGCACATTTGTGTGTGTGTGAGAGAGAGAGAGAGAGGGATTTTGGGCACGCATAAATACATTGCTGCATTCCAGAGATGTCTCTGCAATATTGTCTCATGATTGAATGGTTTGGTACAGAGCGGTTTCAAAGCAACTGATAACAAGGTACATATTGGTTGTTGTACTTGATGTACCTTCTGTTGTCTGGTTGAAATAAAGGGTCATATCATGTCCATTTGTATATTCTCATCAATGTTTTTTGAAAGGAATGATTCTAGTGTTCCCAGTGTGACAGAGGATTTGAATACTCAAATGTTATGATTGTTGCTGGTAACGAAACTTGCAGTGCAATCTTAATTGCCACTTGATCCATGAACCATTTAAATATTTTGGTCGTTCAGGGGCATGTGATCAGTGGTCCAGAAAGATTCACGGAGAAAAGGAGTTAATTGGGCTTGAACGTAGCCTATAGGTAAAGAGATGATAAAAGAAAAGCATGTGAATAATGTGAGCCGATATGAGATGTAGCACTCATCAAACTAGACAGGTCATAGGGTTTGTTTGTTTTTTTTGTTTTTAACAACTTTTATGGTGTGGTGATTTATTCATAATTCATAATCATAATTCTCTTAAAGCAACTGTAAGTTGCCTCTGTAACCGAAGCTTGCTTCCACATGATTCTTGTTTTTCTTGATTTTTGGTGTCATCTTTGGTGATAAGAAGTCACTCCTTCTGTGTTTTGCAATGTGTTTCACTTGACAGCTCTGTCACCAGAGCTTTGACGTCAGCGGGCTGACAGCAGCTCTAAGACCGCCAAACAGACAAGTGTGAGCTGTGAAACTAACATCTGTGAAACCGCTACTAATAACAGAGCAGCAGAATTTCCGCCTGTGTCTGGACGGTATTCAAATATATTAAACATTTTAGAAAACAATGTTGTAAGTGTTTAGTTAAATTATTACTTCATATTTATTAAAACTGAAAAGCAATTGATACCCAATGGATATATTAACAGAAGACAGATTCTGCTTATAGTACCGTTAGCAATATGCTAGTATTTTCAGCTGCAAACCAAGGTATCACTAAACTTAAGAAAATGAGCTAAGTAGACAAGTTTGTCTTTATTTGAATTAGCTGTGAAATATGCACTCAGTGTGGTTAAGAAACTAGAAGTTGGCTAACCTGCAGCTCAGTGTCAGCACTAGCCCAATGTAAGCTAATAAAAATGACACTCTGCAGCCTGTGGCTAAAAATGACAGCAAAACCTTCAGAAAAACGTCCAGAAGTAAAAGAACCACATCTTTGTCACTACTCATGTTCTTTTCTTAGTGTGAGTTTCATTTATGAATGGCAACGCTGATGTTCACTGTAGATTTTACTTGCAAACAGCCACTTTACTTTGAAGCACAATTGCGCTCTGTTAGCTCTGTTTCTTTTTGTTTGGATTTTCTGTTGATGGAGTTTGTTTCTGTAGGTGACGCTTGTTTCTTTGTTTGATTAGCCTTGGTGGCCGTCACTGCTAACTAACTATGTTTATAACTTATATAACTATGTTTTTCTGCTGTTTATTCCAAACAAGCTTCTGTTGTTGCAACAGGAAATATAAAACTTTGTGTCAGGCAGGTTTTTTTTTTTTTTCCGAGAAAGTCTGACCTGGTACCAGGTGTGGAAAAAAAAATGCAAACATTACATGAATTGGACATAGGTTGAAGCATTATTTGAAGGTCATTCAGTGATTGCAAAGCAGACATTCATAAAACGTGGATTATTACTTGAATGAAAACTGAACCGGGCGAAAGAGAACTCCCAAGGAAGATTTCAGCAACCACCGCTGAGAGCGATATCACAAAGAGTTTAGAAAGCTTACTGGCGCGTTGCTGCAGTGCTATTGACAGCTTTACTTGATGTTTTGAAAAGGCTCCCAGAGTTGTGTGGCTGGGAGCAGGGAGCTGGAAGGGAATGGAGCAGGGAGCTAGCCTACATACAGTACATTCTGTTACTGCGGTGGCTAGTGCCATCTGACACAGCTGAATGGAGAACATGTTCTCTTTTTTCAACTTCTGTTATACCTTCAGTGGTCGCGTTAGTCTGTACGGCTTTTTTTGTTTGGGCATTTGTTCACAAATGATGTTGCATTAATCCTTTGACTGATGTTGACGCTGCTGAAATTTTTTTATCTGCTTGTCCCTCCCTTTGCCTTTTATCAGTTAGTAGTTGCTGACTGTTTCATTTGTTTAGTGTTTACATAGCGAGGAAGAGGAACATTCAAATCCCAACATAAGCAATCTGTTGCCTGAGGATGCAAACTGTGCTTATTGTAACATGTGTATGCTTGCATGCACACACACACACATAATTACACATACACATCAGCATCACCTAGGGGTAAACACAGTGCTGTGGGATAGGGCAGCAGCTGGACCTCCAGTCTCCATTCACCTCTTAGGGGAGAGCAAAACGTCCCCATAACAATAGACACACTCTCACAGACACACACACGCACAACCCCAACCTCAAGCCCTCCCCCGTCTTCTACCCGTGCTCCCTCCCTATTACCCCTCCCCCTCTTCAGGAATTGTGTGCATTGATGCTTTCCAGAGGCGCGATTTCAGCGCCGTCGCTCTCCGCTGGAGAGCAGGGGTTGACTGCTGTGACAGGGGAAAGGCAACTCTACCCTTTTTTGTCGCGTATCCCCTATTGTCTGAGGTGGACTTGGAGAGATGTGCAATCTGTCACTGACATGTAATAAGGTGAAGCAGGGCTGTGATGCAAGTATTGTCTCTCCCACCATTTCAGCCTTTTTTTTCCTCTCTGTTTTGAGGTTTAATTGTTTACCGTGATAGAGAGAGGGAGAGGCAGAAGGAGGGAGTGTGAGAGAGACGGAGCATGAACAGGGAGGAAGGAGAGAGGGAGGAGGGTGACAGTCTAGTCGTGGTGGAAGATCATGCTTTTTTTTTTTTTTCATTTCTGTCATGAGAAGCAGTGGTGACTTTGCCAATAATGACACTGTGATTGGGCTGGGTTGGAAAAGCGGAGCTTCTCCAATAACGCTCACCTCTCTGAACCTGGAGGATCCTCAGGCAATGGTAAGATTCAGATTGTGCACAGCTTGTGTGGTTATCCACGAATACCTTTACTGATTTAGATGGCAGCTCATATTGTCAACACTTCTTCCATGGCAGTAGAAATAAGATGTTTTAATGTTACTATGTGCAGTGACAGAGCCTTATGCCTCATGTGCATGCTGTTTTTACCTAAATCTCTGCCTGGATGTTGAATAATTCAGTGTTGTGATGGATGGTAGAACCTCATGATGCTTGACTGAGTGGGACTGCACTGCACTTTATTTATTGAAATGCCCACGCATCATGCAGAATTTCTTCAGTTTATTTACTTATTGCTTACAGAAATGCTATCCTCTAAATATGCTGTATGACAGTGTATTTAGACTTGAATTGGTTGGAGAAGAAAAAGAACAACTGACAGTTCAAATGACAGTTCTTGATTTAGATATTGTTCACAGTATGATGCAGAAGGAGTTTCTCTTGCCCTGGCCGGCTGTTGCTAATAGCTTGTAAATCTTTCGTTAGAGTGCAATCAGTGCCATTCCCTCCCGGTGTGGACATTTGGATTTCCCCTACCATGCTGCCAGTTGTTTATATTCTCATTAACTGGGCATTGAAACACTAGGAGGAGTGAGCACTTGGCTCAGGTAGATCAAAGGTAGCTTACATGTCTTTTCAAGTGCTATCGCTCCACTTCAAAGGATCTTGTGCCTCTGTGCAGTCCTCTATCTCCAGCTGCAGCCATACCAGAGGTAGATGCCACTCTGTGTGGCATTTATAACCACTGGCCACAAGCCTGTTGCAGTGGGCTTTGACTACATTACCTCACTGTTGTTCACTGGATAAAATAAACATTGTGCCCCAAGTGTCAAACCAGTATCCGTGTACTGTATCACTGTTGGTGTGAGAGGAAGCAGTAGCTTGAGTTTGCCTTTGGTTTTGGGTGAGGAATTCCCCACTTTGCATTATTTTCCACAAGGAAAACACTGAATGCATCATCACCGCAGTCCAAACAGTATGGGATATTTTTTCATACGAAGCACTTTTACAGTTACCAATTACCGCATTACATAAAACCATGGAATCTTTTGCATATTTCAACCATTATATTATAGCTGTTGCATGATGAAATGCCATTTGCAAATTTACTTGCTGTGCTTTTTAACAGAAAGGCTGTCTGCATTTCATTGTCCCTCACATTCTGGGGTAGTCTGCACTTTTGCGCCACAGAGTAAAAGAGGTTGATTTTTAAAAAAAAGTTTGACAAAGAGCTGTGTGCTCAATATGCTTATTTTTGCATAGTTTTAGAAGTCCAGTTCAAATTCAGGACCTTTCTTCAATTAATACATTCCCATAAACACAGCCCTGTTGACAGAAAAGAGGAAGTGGGATTTAATTAATAGAGATACCTGGCTGCATGGAAATAATGTCTGTTGCTGGGATGGGAAAACAGATGGCCAAAAGTTTAATGAGCTGATATCACAGGACCATGGAGGAGACAGGCAAAACCAAGCATTTAGATAAAACACACACACAGGACAGTAAGCAAATGAACAGGAGCACCCAGGAGAGAGAGGCTGGGCTGATTCAGAGTGCAGACTTGGACACTGTTTGAGCTCTTTAAAGGAAACAGGAAAGCAAAGTAGGTAAAAGTGAGCCAAATCAGGCTATTGAGCCATCGCCCCTTTGCAGACAGACTGCCAACGGCTGGCTCCAAGGCTGTCTGGGGTAATGGCTGCTCGGGTGGGGTCAGGTGGGGATGGGTGCCTACAATTACTCTTTCTCTGCTGAGAGTGCATTCAGCTAACACAGATAAAATGATTGGGGCTCCTTTAGTTAATCAGTTCTGGATTATTCACTGAAATTGACAATTTTCTGCACTGGGCCTATTATTTGTACTGTACTGTCAGGGTGCAGTAAAAGTGTATCTAACCTTTTATCTGCTTATGCAAGCTATATCCCATGCTGGCAGGTCACAATCTGTGTTATGCCAGTGTGTTGACACATAGCAGGATATGATCTCTGAATCTAATGATGTGCTGCTATCATAATCTTTTAAAGGCAGATAAGCTGAAGTGCTAATGCCAGGTTTTGCTGATGCACTATCAGTCTGCAGGCCACAGGATCTGCCCAGTCTCCATTGCACCAGCAAAAATGAATATTTCAACATCAGAATGGCAGCATTGCACACAAGGCAATCTGCTGACCAGTCTGCATTTCCAAATATGCATCTGCAGTGTGGATCTTAAATGTGCCACTTGCTATATTTTCTTGTTAAATGGTATTTTTGAATAGGTTTTATGACATATATGTCTGACATTTATACATTATATTATAGTGTCATTCTATTATTATTATTATGCATGAGTTAGGTGGTAACCAGATGCACATATGCAAACTTGTCATAATCGCTCTTTAGTCCCATAGTGAATTATTCATTTGTGACTGGATTTGAAGAGAATCTGTAGGTCCCTTCATCTTTGCTGCCATACCGTCTGCTTTCTTTCTTGGCGTTCTCAATTTATGCTAGCTAGCTGGCTGGCTGGTTTGCTGCTTTGGTAACCATGGCAACAGTATCCCCCAGAAACTTGAAGAGACCAGTCCTCGCTAGGCTAATTGTGAGCAAGTCAGGCATGGCTGCAAAGTTAGCTGCAGCCTCAGCCTGGGCGATGGCTCATTCCAGTTGCCTTTGTGTTTGAGCCCTGGATTGTTCATTGTTGTGACCTTGTTAAAATAAGTGTTCCAGGGAATTTGCTGTCCCCAAAAGACCTAGAGAAAGCCGAAGACCTGGGGTGTTTTTTTTAACATCACAATGAAAGAGTTTGGATCTGTACTTGTGTCGTATCAAGAAACACTGAATAATTCATAACTGCTTGACAATTACATATGTTTCATTTTGTATTTGCTCTGAATTAACTGACTCTTTCCTGTCTTACAGAACCCTGTTGTGACATTAGCCTTGGGCTGCACCCTCAACCATTTTCAACTCTGCGAAGAAAACTAAGAAGTTTTAATGAACCAATATTCGCTAGCTGACACCATGACAGACAAGTAAGTGTTTTGTCTTTCCTGAGCGTGTGTTTGTGTGTATTCACGTTTGTAGAAAGAGCCCTCTGTACTCTGCCCTTGTTCTATTGTGAAGTAAGAAGATGATGTAGTCAGAGTGTTCCTGTGTCTCCAGTAATTACGCCCCATCTCGGCCTGTGTAAGATTGTCTCCTGGAAGTGTTTGTGTGAGTCTGGCTCAATACAGGAGCGGAGGAGAATTGGGGGTTCTGATAGCACAGAGAAAAGCGTGCTGTGGTGGGGGGTTGGTATAAAGGCTGTGTCTGTTTTGCCCCCGAAGACGTATGACATTTGCATCAGGGGCTGATTTGCATTCTTGTTTGCTCTGCTGGTATGTTTCTGCTGCTGCTGCTGCTGGTTCCCCTTTGTTTTCCCACACAAAACACAGTCATTTGGAGGGTTTTGAACCTCTGCCACACCGTCTCTTGCCATCTTCCCTTCTCCCCTTCCTTCTGCTCTTCCCTCTTGCTCTTTTCTCTCGCCGCTCCCTCTGTCTCCTCCCTTCCCCCTTGTCATTTTGAACCCGTTCCCTATGCTTGCATCTCCTCTGTTTTGTCTCTGTTGTCAGCTCTGTCTCTCTCTCTCTTATTCCAGTGTTTGGTGGGATTGATCCAAAGAGAATTGGGACACAGTGAGCAAAATAATCTGCAGTCAGTGATTGGAATAAGTGGTGCAGGCTAGTCAGCTGACTCGGATAGGGGACGCGTGGCAAAGGCCAGACGAATGTGTAGCTCTGCATTGGAATGTTGGATTTACAGAAACTTAAAGGGGTAATCTGAATGGAACAAACAATTTTAAAAGTTAAGTTTTGCATTTAAATTAGCAACCACTGGGTCGTTTTCAATATAATTAGTACTGACGATTTTTAACGATACAAGAAGAGTGAAGTTTCCTAAGCCTATATTGGTTGATATACGCAAAGGAAGGTGCTACTCTTGCTCACAGTAGAAAAATAGACATTTTATTATAAGGCTACATATTAAAATCACATGTCTGGGTTCAACAGGGCCTTCATCAGATCAGGCTCTGTTGAACAGGTGGGCCGAAACATCATGTGTTTTTAATTTGTAGCCTTACAATAAAATGTCTCTATTTTTCTACTGTGAGAAAGAGTAGCGCCCTCCTTTGCCTACAGCTTGCTCTCCCTTTTGGCTGCACCCTCTCACAGATAGTTTAAGTGCTGTTTTTCCTATCTACAGCAGTTTGATGTACCACATCATCAGAATTCAGTGTGCAGTTAGTGATGCCTTGCTCAGTGATTAGCTATAATAAGGCTTGCCAGCGCTGCCATTTAGCTTCTCTCTCTCTCACACACGCACACAAACCACTGAGGCACCTGTTCACCCTCTTTGAGAGAGAGATATTAACTCCTGAAAGATATGACGTGCAGTCTGGTGAGTCACTCTCTTGAAGATACTGAGGCAGGCTCAGCACACTGACACGCCTCGGGTTGAATTCCCTGACTAAGACCAGCAGGTTATAATGTCACTTAAAAATCTATTGAATTTAGTCAGTTAGTAGAACAGGATAGTGCTATATTTGCCCTGAAAGGAATTTCTCTTGCAAATTAGAAGGTTTTACCGCTTCAGTCATTCACATGAGGATGCATAGTAATTTTTGTGGAGCCAAACAGTCAAGCTTGAAGTTTTCAGTGACTTGGATGCAACACAAAGGATGAACAAGAAAAAGATGTTCTTTGAAATTAAATGAAAACCAGCAAGAGATGCAGCACTTTCTAAAGTCTCTGTTGGACCATGTGGGATGAATCAAAGTGTGGTGAAAGTGAAGGTTGGGAGCTTCTAAGTAAGTGATGATGTTGTTGACAAGCTGTCCCAGTGGATCAAAGGTAACCAAGCAACCGGGAAGGGGGCAAGGAGGGGGGTTAGCTCATTGTGCGCTAGTTGCTAGTCCATGTTGTAGGATGATTGTTCGTTGGGGGAGAAGAATGATAAATGTTATGCCAAAAGGAAGTGAAGGAAAAGTTGGAGGACGTGCCCCCCGACAGTGATGGCGAACAAAGCCCCCCTCGATGTGGGACTACTTAAGATTCATACAAAGACAGAAGAAGAGGCCTGCTTATTTTCCCTTTCCCTCATGCACACACACACACATACACACAAATGGCTCCTTTTTTAGTGTGCTCACGAGCAAACATTTACACATAGCAGGATATCAGTAGGCATTCCAGTAGATATGTGCATTCCAATTGGTTTTGGTTCCCAGATACAAGTTTGTCTTCTGGAGACACAAGTGGGATACTTAAAATTTTGCATTTAAGTTTTTTTATCAAAATCTGGGATTTTTTACTATCCTTCAATTAGGCACCGATGACACTCAAGTGCACACTTGTTCACATCTGCTTTGTAAATGGTCTTTCTGTCCGGATGTTTCCCAGGTAAATGTGGACATTGATTCAGGAGATTACCATCCATCTGCAAATGTGCTCCCACAGCCTTGTGTGGAAGCTGCCAGAAAAAAAAACCAAAACATTTTATTTGTTAGATTTTGAGATTTTCTATTATTACAGGATGCTCTGAGCTGAAGAAAGTTTCTAAAGCCATATTTGCTCTTTAATATGTGTAGACCAGGATTCTTTCTTTCTGTTGAAATTCAAGCCTGCATAATCCTCTTCACCACACAGCTGTGTGTGTGTGTTTGTGTGTGTGCATTTGTGTGCAAAACTAAAGTCTATGCTGCCTCCATCCACTGAATGAACAGGAATTTCACCTACTTTATTTTTTTCTTCCAAACAAATTTGCACCAGGGTTCATTGTATTGCATCAGTGATGAAAGTAGGCCACTAAGGCGATACCCCAAATCTACAGAGAGAATGTGATTGTGGGGGCATGCCAGTATTGAGTTAAAAAACAGATGGTTCTGGCCCTTTCACAATTGGAACGATAGGAGATGAAACACACAAACAAATGGCAAGCATCTGCCAAACTTTACTTCACACACATTCCTGTAAATGGGCTTGGAAGGCTCTCAGCTAACAATTGCACCTCTAACTTTGCCCCTCCTGTCAGCTAGAGGTAACAAAGTGTAACTAAAGTGAGTTTGTAGCTCCTTCAGGCCTCAAACCCTCCATCTCCCTCTCAGTTTTTCCCATTCTATCCCAGATATGTTCTCTCATACCCATGCCTCTTCTTCTCTCCCTCTCATTTTCCCCTCCCTTCCCCATCCTCGCTGGTGCATGCTGACAGCTTTGTCAGAGAGTCGGGATGTTTATAGATGGACAGCAATGGTGACTGCACAGATGAGAATGCAGTGTGTGTGTGTGTTTATTTGCCGGTGGTGGGTGTGTGAGTGTGTGTTTTGGGAGTGGGATAGGTTCTTACTGGAATGACCACACAGTCAGAGAGATGAGTGGCCTTTCCCATTCTATATCGGTGTGCTTTGTGTATCTCTGTCAGCCAGAGACCCGTGTGTGTGTGTGTGTATTCATTTCAGTCTCATGGGAACAGGGCATCCAAAGCCACATATAGAAGCAGGTCAAGGCCCCTTAAGCTGTCACTTATGAGGAACGGCAAGTCTTTATACCAGCTAGTTGATTAGTTAGGAGTACAGTTTCGGTGTTTCTGAAGTTGGGTTTTATTTCTGACTCCTCTACTATGATCTCTAAATACAACAGTTTTGCTGATAAATTCACAAAGCAGTGCTGAAAAACGCGCATCCATGTGCTTTTTGGACTCAAAACGCTCAAGTCTTCAGTCCGTTGGCCTTGCTGCTACAGGTTGTGTCTCCTCTGCTTCTCTTTCCTTGCTCTGTCCTCGTCCATCTGTTGCAGTTCCAAATCGCCGTACTCCGGTTCATGTAGGCTAAATATAGTCGGCCAACAAAATCAAAATAGTCCTCATTGATTTGTGGAACGACGGTAGCCCATGGGTCAGTCATTTTTACCAAGATAAAAAAGAGAAAAGGTTGAAACATCTCCGGCTGTTCATATGGGCACTTGCCTTTGCGTCCATTTGAAATCTTATTCCCTTCTTCCCCTCTGTTCCTTTTTGAGTTTGAAATGCTCAGGCTTTAGTCCATTATGAGACACATTATGTGATTACAGTAGGCCACTTGTAAAAAAGAAAACCCTTTTGTTGTACCGATGAAGTTTGAGCCTTTTTATCTTTTTCTTCTTGGTAAAACAACTGACACTGGCTACTTATGTTTCAGATGTTGAAGTCCATGACCCCTATTTTGATTTTGTTGGCCGACCTTATTTACTACATGAACCGCAGAGCAGAGATTTGGAACTGCAGCAGATGTATGCGGGCAGGGCAAGGAGAGAGCAACAGAGGACACACAACTTGTAGCAGCAAGCAAGGCTAATAGACCACAGACTGCTTTGAATCCTAAAAGGAACATTTATGGGTGTTTTCCAGTGCTACTTTGTGGATGTCTCAGTTGCCCTGTAAAGTTCAGTTAGAACCCAGTTTCTTTTGTACAAAGTTTCTCAATACTATCACAATCAGCAAAGTTGTTGTTTTTACCTATAGATACCATAGTTGAAAAGTCAGAAGTACAGCCCAGCTTCAAATATACCAAAACTGCTCTTCAAGGTTTACTCTGAAACCTACTGCACTCTTAAGATGTTCAGTTATAAAGGGACAGTCTGAACACAAGTCAAGTCAGTGCAAATCAATATTAGTCAAGAGTTCATTCAAATTGTATAGGTTGAATTGACCAGTTGTGATGCTCTATTTATATCTTAGTTAAAGATATGGAATTGTACAGGCTGGAGGACATCAACTTGAGCTCAGGCTGTGGACTTTTTTCAAACCGCTGGGAAATCAGGTGTCACGGTGGAGTGAGCTCCATTGCTTGTCCTGTCAGTATGTTTACCGTAGTCTGAGGTTCTGAAGTAGGGCCCATTAATAAATTTGTTCTGGCTTGAAGAGTCTTTAAAAGGTTGGCCTCGGCCCTTCCTCATTCAAGACCACTCATCAATTAACAGACCCAGACCCCATGACATCTCCACTTCCTCTCTTTCCCCTCTCCAGACCGCTGTGTCACCAAGGGCGTGGTTTTTTTTAGGGGGTGGCGGGGGTCCACCGGGCTCGTACCCGGCCTCGACACCCACTCAGGACATCCTGAATTGAGACATCTGAAGGCACGGTGTCAGTGGGGTTTTGTGGGCGCATAGTGAACATTGTGTATCGGCTGTCACGGGGTTTTGTGGGAGCGGAGGAAAGCGAAGTCAAAGTGCTTCCTTAGGCTGTCGAGGGGGATGCGACCTGTGGCCTCCGGCTCATCAATCTTACACCACTGTCATCTTCTCCCAGCGCTCTATTGATGCTGTCAGGAGGGCGAGAGGCAGGGACTAGTTGCACTGTGTATGTTTGCTTGCATGCATCTGTGTTTTGCCGTGTGTGAAGGAGTGAGTGAGTGATTGAAGACTGGGAGGGTGCGGAGGAACAGAGAGGGAAACGGGGTGATCCATTGTGTCCATTGAAGGCCCATGCCATCTTTGTTTCTACTGTCTGGAATCGGCTACAGAGTGCAACCAGCAAGCAAGCCTCTTGACCTTGATCTGAATAGACAGCCTCACTGACCACAGGAATCATGAAACCACTACTGTGAACTAATACGCTGTTACTTATGGTAAACTAAAACCTGCATGCATGACAGAAACACAATATGCTATCTTGATATGAATAAATATTCCCCAAAGCTGCCAGCCAGTGCATTTATACTGTATTGTGGTCAAGAAACAGACATTTAAAACATGAGGGGAAAAAGACGCTAAATGTCTATGATATATAGATATGATAAGATATGATATAAAGATTTGCGATCATTTGAAAGTCAACTGTCTTTTGGTATGTATCATCTCTACGTATGATGTGATTGTTGTTTTTGTACATTAGAGAGCAGGGGGGGATGCATCACAGTGGCTCACCCCGCCAACGCAAATGCTAATGAATCTCCATATATGGGTTTATTTGGGTGACCTGATTTCCGTTGTCTGGAAGGTTGTCTCCTTGCTCTGGGATATTTTTTTAAATTATTTATTTATTTATTTTGCATAGCCAGAGATTTTCACAATGACAACACATTTATTTTGGCTTAACATTTTATTCACGATTCAAGTATTTATTATTTTCTTAATATTTTCTTGATCTTTACTGTAGCTAAAGATGAGTTGATTGTTTATGATCTGTGTGTCTTTCCAGCTGATACCTTTTAACACACACTAAACCCTATTATAGGAAGGCAAAGTGAGTTGGTTAGCCCATAAATTTTGCTGACACAGGATTATTTGGATTGGAGTGCAGTGTGGGAATAACATCTGTGTGCTTGTGCAGGGAGAATGCATTCAGCTTTTTAGCGGTTTTCATTTTGTTCAGGGAAGCAGTCTAAGAGAACATTACAACAAAAAGTATTGTGAATGGAGGGCCAGCCATCTGTCACAACAGCAGTACAATGATTCCTACTTTCCCCCGTTTATTTACCATATTAAATCTTTTCCTGAGAATAAACAACAAAAGCAAAATAAGTTTTGCAACTGATAATTTTTGTTTGGTTGTCGCCTGATGCAGATTATTTGCTGATGTCTTTGTTCTCTTTGTTGAGAGGGCTCATTAAAAACTAATTGTGATGCACATCTCCATTGTTTGCATTGTTCCTGATTTTTAAGCCAAAATGGTAACAGTGACAAATTATTTAATCCCTGTTCTGTGGGACATTTCTTTTTTACATTGATTAACAAAACTGTGTCAGGAAATTAAACCACACTAGACAGTAGAAAAATACCTGACTATAGACAATCATAGGTTCCTATAAGGCTAACTGTAGTATTTATCAGGACAGAGTACATTAATTTTAGTTTTTGGCTAATGCATCCTAACTTTCTTTTTCACTCACCTATAAAAATGATAATCTTTTAAATCGTGCGGCCTGCTCCCCAAAACATAAGGAATTATGTAGATGCAAGGCTTTGCCACGGCCGACCCTTCATGGGACCAGCCCACAAAGAACAGATATAATTCAACCAGTGTGAATGGAGAGCTCTTTCACTTTCAGCCTGACAATACTTACAGCTGGTGGATCCGCAGGCATGGCTGCACACAGTGTTGCATTCTCCCTCACGTCCCAGACAGCCTGGAAAATGGTATTAGGCCAAGGTAGAACAGCCAGCTCATGTTATTAAGCGACAAGCGAATGGAAGGGGAAGTGAATATAGAGGCCATACACACCTCAGGTGCCTCCAGTGGTATTCACACAAGATAATGTTTATCATTTGGCTGCCTACCATCAATTTGTCCTTGGTTATAAAAAGTCAGCGCAGTATGCTGAACGCCCGACAGATATCATGCGATATCGCTGGATAAGTGTTTGTAGAGGGTATTTAAAAGTTCCTGCATTACTCTTTTGTTTGTTTTTGTTTGTTCTGGTCTTGTTTACAGAATGCTTACCCACAATGCTAATGTGAGCAGTCAATGTTTGTGTATGATGGAATAATGGGTTTCTTCATGATTTATTGTGCTACATGTGTTTTCATTGTTGCCCTAATTATGTCAGTCTAACCACACACACACACACACACACACACACACACACCACTTTCTCCCTCTCATATGCACATGCACGCTACATAACTGTCATGTCTGATCTCTCTGTCTTCTCCCCCCTCCCTCCCTAGCTTGAGGATTTTATAATTCTCTCCAGACGAAGAGCGTCGCATCTTGTTGAGGAGCCACAGGTCAGAAACTCTACTCCTCTCCCTCCCTCCCCTCTTGCCATTCAGAGCGATACTGAGCTGCACTCGGGCCTGCATGCTACAACACGAATGCTGCATGCTTCTCCAACCCCCTGTTCCCACCTCAGGGCTTTACTCCCTTTAATCCCCCCCCTGCATGACCACACCTGGGCAATCCAGCTTTGATTCCCTCTGGCTTTGGAAAAAAACATCAAATTTCACTGATTTGTCTTTTTGTAATGATACTTTACTTTTTACCAATGAGTTGATGATCTTGCTTCACCTTCAGTTGCGATTTCTTCTTTTCCTGTCTAAGCTGTGATTTTTATTTTTATTTTTTTTTATCTTAAATCTGCACGTTGCACAGCTTTGAGACGTGCTGGGATGACAGCTGCTGTTCCATGTTGATTTAATTGTGTCTAACAATATTTTGGTGGAAGATTACAATATAAACGCATACACACACAAAGAATCCCTTCCGCTCCTCTTACCTTCTTGTTGCTGTTACCACCTGCCTCCAGTGTCCTTGTGGACAATCAGCTTGCTATGTGCCCTTGCCGTTCCTCTGCAATTGATGCCTAACACCTGTTTCCCCATGACTTGTGATCTCTACTTTGTTTTGTGATAACAAGACATTTTATATTTGCTGTTTATGTAGTTTAATGTATTTATGGTGAAGTAATTTATTTTTACAAGAAGCTGATTTTTAAAAATTTTATAGATGCTTTAAATTCACTGGTCTAATGTCTGTAAATGCTTTCATGCATTTTCATGGCCATAGGGACAAATGGACACATGGAGGTGTCTTAGTTGTCACGTGTTTGCCCGTCAGGTCATGAGAAATCTGTGCGATTTGTATTTCAGATTGAAAGAATGCGTTTGTGTCATTTATCCCACACTGTCCCCATGGAGAAAACGGTGAAATTAGTGTTTTTATCTCCGGGTGTGCCAAGTTCAGGAGGACACACTGGAAGTGTTGTGGCAGCCAGTGGGTGATGGGGCGAGTTTTCACACAGCACCCCAAAGGAGGGTTTTGTCTCCGCCGGCCAAAATCACCACCATGAAATCAGTGCCTGCTAAAGACAGCTCTGAGAGAAAAGCAGAGGAGAAAAGAGTCCTCTTTAAAGGCACACTTGCACAGTGAGAATATATAGCAGGGTTTTTAGCTGTGTTTTACAGCCCCATCAAATGCTCTGTTGACTGGTGGGGAAACCCAGTAAGTGTGATTTCAAAGACCGCATGTGCTTTACTCTCTTACCACAGCAGCACAAAATCCTATCATTACAATTTTAGGAACATTGCTCAGATTAATAAAGGCTAATAGGATTGGGATATCATTTTATTCCACATCATTTCATTTCAAACCCAGACCCAGAGATTTATCCCATCTCATAGACCTCAAGGAAAGGAAATTAAGTAAAAGGCTTAACTGTAAATGGTGGCTACCATGCGAACACATGGTTTCAGCATTTACCCCGAGCTGAGTGCCAGTAGTGTATTTTTATTGAAGGATCCTTAATTTTTCTTGTTTTGGCAGTGAAAGAGTATTATTTACTGCTGTTCTCATACAGACTTAGTATAGTTTTGTAAACTGAAGCACTTTATTTTTTATTATTCCTATAAGCACTTTGCAGCAGAGACTATATTCCTGTCGTGAAAGAGGTCATGTCAAGTCAGCAGCCACGTTAAGGGACAAGCGCACAGTGTTATTAGGTTGGGAATATTGCCTTCACTGGCTGCATAAAACACTCATTGTATATGTGGATGACATAACATAAAGAGTGTTTCCAGACTTGTAAATACAACAGAAGTGGCTGGTTACCTTCTCCAGTTGTTTCTTCTCTAGGTGACCACTAAGGCAAAATTTCCCTCCATTCTAATTTTACCATGGCAGATGTCAATAGTAAAACTCTTCAGCTGTTTTCCTTTAATTAAAAGAAAAAAGTACATGGTGATTATGTTTTAATGTTGGACTACAGAAGCATACTCGGTGCTTGAAACGGGAACACCACACAGCAATCCCAGCTCCTTTAGCTAGCTTACTTCACTCCAGGCCTTATGTTTATAGGGACTTTTTTCAGATCTTTCAGGGCCATGTGACTCAGGGAAAGGGCGTGTTGTTTTTAAAAAGCTCTCCATCGGCAGACTAAATATACCCTTTACTAGACCTGACCCCTCATTTGCCTTTGCTGTGGCCACTTTAGGTCGACTTGCTAGCTCAGCAGGGGCCCCGCAACTAGTAATTATATAGGAGGGTTTCCATTTTACATCCCCTGTATAGTGTTGCGTTCACACAAGCTCATGCTCTCTTCCTCAAATTTAGATGTTTTGGTTGTCATTGATGGTTTACCTACATTTTATTTCCTACTTTTCTTAATATAAATAGATCAATTTTTTCCTAACTTTTCAGCCTGGCATGCACCAGAAATGAGCATCATTTCCACTTTTTATTATTCAGATCCTTCTTCTTTAAACTTGGACTTTAAAGTGTGTGTGTGAATGAGTGTTTTGAATGTAGCAGATATTGTTTTTAATCTATTCACTATTCAGTGTGCTCATCCAGATTAACATCTGATTCATTAATTATTTGTTGCATAACAGTTTTTATATGGTTTATCCAGTGTGATTAACAAGCTGTTCAGTGGTTTGAGACAGTTGTTCACTAGTGTTCAGATGTTTTTGTAAACGTGGTGTGGCGCTGACGCTGCGGCTTTGCACTAAGGTTAAGGTTCTCTTCCAGCAACTCCAGATGGTCTTGGACCAGAGCTAAAGGTTTTCCATTATTTTGTATTGGTTTATCCAGACACTTTGTGTAATTGAGCACACAAAACAATACTTGATGCTGAGAAGTCCTCCACAGTTGTCAAAAGGCATGAGATGCTGACCCTGTGGATTCAGTGTTTCACATACATTCATCGAAGGCACAATGATGCAAAAGGCTGATCTTTCTATTTGACATAGTTTGCAAACAGTCAAGATTATAATTTAACACACCTTTGGTGCAGTGTGTCGTTGCTCCTTGGACTCTTGCTGGGTCTGCACTGACACAAACTGAACAGAGCGTCAGTTTGAAACTTAGTCTTAATCAGATGGAAGTAGTGAGTTAAATGAAATGTGAGTAACAAGTCATTAATAATCCTCCCGCCCTACGACATTTAAGTAAACTGACAACCTGTGGGAAAAACTGCTGTCACACAAACCGCCGGCGGTATCTGAAGATGTACTTATTTTGTCCCCCTCTGATCTTATAAGAGAGCTTCGATGCCCACAGTGGGAATTACTAAGAAGTCGTGTGTGTCTCCGCCATGTCTCTAGCCAAACTCCATTAATCTGTAACTTACATTTGAACAGACATCTGTCCCCACCACAGTGTCAGCCTCTGTGGTCTCTGTATTGTGTTTGAAGTGACGGCTCTCTCAATCTCTCTCTCACCCACTTTCTCACACACACCGGCCGAGCTCCAAATACCCCATAATGCCCCAGTAGCGAAATGAAAAGGGAGCGTTGTGTGCTGTGGGGTGACAGAAGCTCCAGCAGTAGTCCTGGTGGATATCTTCTATCTGCGCAGAAACAGCTGGTCTCCTTCACTTAGCACAAATCCTAAATGCACCGAACATCTCCTTTTACAAGTGTCAGCAAGCCACATGATGATGTGTGGTGACACAAGACGTGGACGGGTGAATCATATGAGGAGCATTGTGCCACTTCAGAGGACAGGATTTGTTGGTGTACAGTCATGGCTTCCCAGTGTAGTGATTGGTCAGAGGAAAACAACACAATTCCCTTGGTTTAAGCTCCTGTGTTGTTTTTGTGGGTGAATTCATGAGTAGTTTACACAATCTGTGACTTAGATTGTCACACGTTGGTCTGGTTGCTGGGAAAGTTGAACATGTTGAGAATAACCTTTTCCTCCATGCCACTTATCTAAATGGATAGTTATTCATAGATTTTAAATGGAGGTGTGAAGTGGACAATTAGAGTTTGTTAGAGTTGTCTTTATTGATCCCCGAAGGAGAAATTCAGGGTGATACAGTAGCAGCAATTACAAGAATTGCAATCTTATGCCTTGCAAAATAAATAAATAAATTTTGAAAGAAGAAATATATATTAGTATATTATGTACATGTGCATAATGTATATGAATATGTATATTGTGTATATGGTACCTGCGTACATGTGCATGCATGGAACTTATATAAATTATTATGTTGCTGAAAACAAGAGCGGGTGTGATCACCAAGAGGAAGGTGAACAAGTTCGAGCAAGGTCTGTACACAGCACGCCATGAACATATCATATTGAACCGCTCAGAGTACGGGATGTTCCCTTCCCCCAAATGAACAACTTTTAAGCATGATTTCCCATTAGACAGTGGGTGGGGGGGTGTTAGGACTGTCAGTATTTCAGCAACAGACAGAGCAGAAGAAATGAGTAGCAGCCTCTTGGCTGGCTGGAGCAAAGAGAAGAAGAGCATCTCTGTGCATTGATGCTGATGATCAATGAGTTATATGGCGAAAACAGGCAGGGAGGAATGGAAGTGAGGGGTAGGAGGCATTGGCAGGCACTGAATGTCCAAATCTCTCACTTCAACATAACACCACCCCCCACGCCCCCTCTCTGTCTTTCTTCACATTTGAAATAAAACAGTTAGGGGTGAAGCTTTCTCTGTCACGGCCCTTTGTGACGAGCTCTGTCAGGGGATCGGACGGCGCTTTGGTAGCGTCAGGCGCTCTGTCGGTTTATTGACTCCAGCGTCCAGTCTGTTTTAACTTGTACATTATAAACCATTTCTTTCCCCTTGTCTGCTTACCTTTAGACTGTCATAGACTCTCTTCTCCTGTGGAATAGGGCTGAACAATTAATCAAAATATTATTTTAAAAAAATAAATAAATATGGACTACAGCCAAGTGCAATATCTAAATTGTAGTACCTGTAAAATGTGACAAAACACTATTATAAATGAAGTGTGGTGGTGCTACAGAGATGCCCTGCCGTACAAATCATATTCCTAAGAAATCATGTTAGATTAGTGCAAATCCCAGGAAAAAAATCTCATCATCATTCATAGTTTTTCACTGAAAATGGAAATTATGACGTAAAAATTATCACTGCAAGAATTATAATGCAAAAATTATTCTCACTGAATTGCAATATTTGTCAAAATAATTGAAATATGATTTTTTTTTTTTCGCCATATGTCATCCATACTGTGGAGAGGTCTGGCATTGTCAGGCACTCACAAACACACAAACATGTGCAACCTCTGATGCTATTTGGAGTTTTTGATATTCTTATCATCCCTTGTTTTATTAACCTTGTCTCTTTATATTCTGTAAATGCAAATGTTAAAGCCCTTAATAGATAAAATTGACTTCTCCCTCTTGCACTTAGAGCTCCTGTACACAGACAGAGCTCACACTTCCCCCTCCCTGTCCCTTTTCCTCAGTGGGCAGCCTGCCAATATCCATGCCCAGTTAGCAGCACAGTGCTGGGAACCCCAAGGCCCCAAGCAGGTGTCAACCTCCCTGCACAGCCAAAGGAGCTGAGAGGGGAACACAAAGGGCTCAAAGAGACATGCCAGCATGGTAACCGTCTTAAATATCCCCGGCCAGTATGGCCTCTCCTCTAAATCTCTCAGCACCATAGGCTAGCTGCCAGTTCGCTCTTTCTGCTACTGTAACAGTGGCTCTCAAAGGGGTTTGATGCTTTTTTATGCTTTGCCCTCATTGAGGTTTGGTGCAGTTAAATTGATAGGGGGCATCAGGAGTGCACAGATAGTGGAGTTGGGTTCGAAGCTTTGATTTATTCAGTGCGACGCTATAGGATTTTCCACAGGACAAAAAAGAGAAAATTATTTTCCATCTGGGGTTTTCATTATATTGAGCACATTTCAGTGCACTGAGTACTGTAATCACATCCATTCACACCGTGCTTGTATTGCTCCTCTCTCTGTTTCTCTCTGTGACTCTCTCCCTCTCTCTTTCTCTCTGTCTCTCTCTCTCATAATCAGCCTGTCTATGGATCATCTTTACAGCTTTCAGATCCAGATCTCATGGGCCCGTGTGATCTTTGAAACGCTGGCTTGGCTCGCAGCTAAGCTGGCCTGGCATTTAGATTGGCAAGCCTGGAAAAGAACTGGATGAGAGGGAGTAGTGATGCCTTTCTCTTTCTTTCGTTCTCTCGTTCTTTCTCTCTCTCTGTCCATTGTTCAGTACTGTGCAGTGATGATGTGGATGGGATGAAGGGGGGTTGGGGGGCTGAGAGAGTGGAGGTTACCCTCATCTTCAGTAAACAATAGGTCCTTGTGTATTTGACCTCCCTTCAGGAAAGTAGAGTCCGCGGCTCGGGCTGAAACTGGGATGGAATTCCACCAGCGCGACGAAGCCCCGACTAAAAATACCGCTGCTCTGCGGCTGTCCTGGTATTGAGGATATTCCTCATACTTTGCATGGGACGGTTTCTGTCTGGCAGAATTTACCTCTTGGGACATTTGTTCTCATTCAACAGCCCAATCAATAATCAATTAGTTTTTTGTTTCTAGCTGTGGCCATCCCATTGATTGTCTATACATGTTGTGTCATATGATATATCTCCCCTCTGGGTAACTAATTACTAACCCATATTATAATGGAGCCAGCCACAATGGTGTTACTAGGTCATTAAATAATAGTTGACAATGATTTATACTTCCCCTGACCTAATATTTTTTTCTGTACTTGTGGTTGGAAAAGAGATAAAATTAGGATAAATGGCCTGATGAAACAGTGTATTTTATGCACTTGCTTGTGTTGGAGCCTCCTTTTCTTTTTCTTTATTGTTGTTATTATTATTATCATTATTATTATACATGCAGCAAAGGGCATGGGTCAGAATCGAACTTGCGTTGCTATGGTAAGAATACGTACGACGCGCTCCCCTCCTTTTCTCCAGAGGTTCTTTAATGTGAGACATATTGTTGTAGGTTGTTTTAATACAGCAGCATTTCTTTTTCTTCCACCATTCGATGATAAATTTGAGTGAACACAATGCTTGTTTCCCGTCACTTGAATGAGTCGATATTATAGTCACACTGTGAGACTGCAGGTTTTCTCCTGTGCGTGAATAGCTACGCTATCTCAATCCCCATCTTACAAGACATCTGATAACCCTTCATCCCCTCCTATACGTGAGCGGCCCACCCATTCTGGCAAGGTGTGCTGCAGGTACTCCGACTTCTTTTGAGCGTGCTGTCGAAAAACCAGAATAACCTGCTTTTGTGCTGTATCACAGAGCAGAGAGCCGCACGCAACTGCCTGACCAGCCAGATCCATCTGCCTACTGCTTATTACTCCACTGCAATAACACAGGCTTTGAGTCAACGCTACATGCATGTCTGTGTGTGCACATGCAAACGGCACATGGCTCCATCAGCTGTTATAGGTAATCTAGACTTATGCCATCTCCAATATTGTAAAAGGTGACTTCATACAAATTAATGTGAAGTGACAAGAGAGAGAAAGCAGGGCACAGAGCAGGCATTGTGCAGGGCACCTCCCTGCTCGAAACACTGCTCTTTTCACATGATCGGATCAAGAGAAAGGAAGCACTTGAGCCTTACAATTGAATTATGGCAGTTAATCACTTTCTGACTTAATACCATTTAAATCTTAATAGCATTTACAGAGCAAAAAGAAAGTAATCAGACTTCCATCCATGTCAGAATAAATTTGGTTGACTGTCATCAAATTGATCTCAAGATTATTTTTCTATGTGTCGCTCACTGCAGTTTGGCCAAAATGCTTGTATTACAACCAGGATTGAGAAATGCAGATTTAGAGATTAATATTTCACTTAAGCTTAAAAGCTTGTTTTGCTTTTTTTCTCGGCTTAAATATTTCTGGTGACCTAAAATGGGCACTTAGGCATTTGAAAACATAATTCCAAAGCCCAAGATATGACATTTTATTAAACCAGGAGATATCATCACTGAACAATGATTCCAGCAAAATGATTGAAAGAAATTGAATTAAGTTATCTGATCTATAAAATAATGGTAGATCTCTGAAGTCCTAATTGAGAAAATAACATTTTCCCTTAATGGATCCAAAGCATTTTGGAATAAAACCACATACCAGTCCTTGTTTTTCATTGTGTAACCTGTGCCACTGCATTCTGTTTTATAAAATGACATTATAGCGTTTATTGTATCAGAGGACATTACTAGCCAATGACTAAAACATCAGACTAGATACATTTCCAGTCCTTGCAGTCCTTGTATTCGTCACGAGTCTTAACATAACATAGTTCTTCTCAAAACTGTCAGACTTCACAAGTAAACAGAATATGAACTAACTTCCTCATGCCATTACACTTAGTGTCAAAGTAGAAAACTGTCTTGACTGTCAGAAGAAAACTAAGTGTCTGGAGGACAGGCTCTGGCAAGCATGTCATCAAGTGGGAACCCCCAATCACGGATATTTTATTGAATATGAAAGTCTGAACAGTAAGTTCTGGCATCCCAGAACCCCAACTGTTCAGTCTGTTTTACAATTAAACTTATCTTCGACCTACAGCATCTCACCTTTTACTTTCTGACCTCCATTACTGTCAACAACAGTATGAATATGGGACAGCTGCTGAGAAAGCTAATCACTTTCCATTTGTGCTCACTGTCCATACATTGCCCAGGTTTATCTCCTCTCTCTCTCTACCTCTGGAGTGCTTCTGGATAAGTTGAACGTGCACACAAGGGACAGAGCATCCTAATGGCTTTCTTATCGAGCACATCGTGAAGTGAATGTGTCAGTGGAGCACTGTTAAAATGCAGAAGGGTCACAAATTGGCGAATGGAAAACGACACCAGCATCAGATAAGAGTTGATAGCTACCAGGAATGCTAGCGTCATCACCATCATCCGAGGCGAACGGATACACCCCTTACTGTGCTCCAACAATAGAGAAGCACATAAGAATATGGTTTTAATAAAAGGGAACGTTCTTAAGCCTGGGGTGTTATGTCATTACATAATAAACATAACAATAAACTGAAGTGTATCATGTTGTGGCTATAACTTCTTCACACACACACACACACACACACACACAGCCGCACTTTCAGTACACACCACGCAGTACCTACACAGTTAATAGCCTGTAAACGTACATGCTAATTTGCATGCCAGCTGTGCGAGTGTTTATTATGCTTGTACCAACCAAGGGCAGGGTAGTGTGTACATGTTCTCTGTCCTTATCGCCCGTGTTAGTTCAGGACCTCATCATGTGCCGCATCCCTCCCTCTCTCTCCCTCTGTTATCACCTCCCCCTCTCCCGAGTCCTCATCCAAGTGAACCCCATGCCCATCTGTTTTCCTGCTTTGTTATCTGAGCCACGTTACTCAAACACACAGGTGTTTGAAAAGGGAAAGTTTCAAAAGCGGCCAGTCATTGACACCATGGTTGTGGAACGCAACAGTGAAAAAATTTGATCTGGAATGGAAGTGTGGGATTGGAAATTGCAAATTGCAGAGCAGTTACATATATGAGCAATTCTGTCCATAGAAAGACTAGACAACTTAATATATTTGATGTATATATGATGCAGCACCTGCCTATTGTAAGTAAGAAAGTAAAGTTTTATTAATACTGGGGTTACAGAGTGCCTCACATTAAAAAAGGAGCTTTAAAAAAGAAAAGATGAATAATATTCTAACAACTGATGGATTGAACATTATGATTGTTGACCTCTGAATGTGAGGGGGAAAAAAATGTTTGATTGTCATGTATAACAGACTTTTCTTGAGCCCAGCTAAGAATGGATTTGTATTTGAAGACCTAGTCATATTGTTTTATTCATTTATTTATTTATTTATTCAATATACGGTGTCTGCACAAAAGTTTATTTGCACTGCTTGGATTCAAAATGCACGCAGCTTGCTATACTAACCTCCTGAGCGATATAAAAGAGGATGATACAGTTGTGCCAGCTTACAGTACGAGGGGGAAGTGGATTTGATGGCTGTGCCTGTTTAGAGTCTGCCTGCCGCACGATAAGATCGGCCTATGAGGAACATATTTATTTCTACATCCTCATAGAAAAGATTTCAAAAGATTCGGTGCATGGAGCTGTGTGTCGCCTTACCTTCGTTTCTGTGTGCGTTTGCAGAGGAAACTTCACGGTTCCGAAGTTAACAGAGTCTAACATGGGATTTGGCGTGCTGGGGGTGTTCCTGGGGCTACTCCTGGAGGTCTCCACCCATGGCCCCCATGCTGTGCCTCGCACCTCCTGGAAGCACCAAGGTAATGCTAACATTTCTATTAATATGGATAGAAAGTCTCGACTCTTTCTGGCAAATGTTTCTCAGATATCTGTGTACCGATTTACACTGAATCCTATTTGACAAAGTCCAAATGGGAATAACACTTATAGAAACATATTTAAGAAATCATGCTTATCACTTATCTGTTTTGAGACAGTGTCCATGATCATAAGCAGTCAAAAGCTGGAAACACGACACGGTAGACACCAATGTAAAGTAATAGCCACTCCACTGGCAGTGAATGTGAGGCTGACTTTTAAAGACTCATACAATGTGAAGGTTAGAGTTATATCATGGTGGTGTTGTCATCGTCTTGCATCACTACAGTTATCTTGTCCAGTTAAACATCTGCTGCACTCCACATGCGTACGACACCATGGATTAGGGAGTGGGACAAACTCCACAAATATTATTTTTGGCTGTGACAGAAGGTAATACTCAAAATAGAAGATTGAATGCTGCACACTCTGCCCCTGATGCAAAATAATTATTTAAGTTTAAACTTGGCCTGCACCACAGTAACTCAGAAAATTACAAATTACAAAATTACAGTCATGTCTCTCATACAGGCTGAACCTCTCTACAGCATAAAGGATAACACAGAGCTGAAATTCAGGGTTATTATGTTAAGGATGTGAAAGATCAGTGTAATATGCCAAATTGTCTCTCATTCACTCATTTGTTTACAGTGGATTTGTACATCTTACTTGGTTTCATTTCAATTTGAAGAAATGCTATTTCAAGTGATAGCTCTTACTCTCCTCAGCCTCACCACAGACTCTCAAGTTGTGCATTGTAACTGTCAGATGGAGGCTCTGTTTGTACACTGCCATTTTCATAAATAGCTCCAGTAACTAAGTAGGCCTGTGGTGACTCAGTGCAACTCAACCTTTAACAAAATAGGGTTTCTCTGCTCACCGTCACTCAGTCAGTCATTCAGTCAGTCAGTGAGGGTATTTGCTTTCATCATCATGGTGTTTATGCTCAGGCACCCGCAACCTGAGCCCACTTGCACCTGGCACAACCAATGCCAGTCAGTCTGCCTAACACAAACTCTCCACTAGGTTTGCCATCAATCACAACACGTAGTGACATATGGCTTAACTAGAGATACACCCACAAAATGCTCTAATATGCTGTAATTGCAGAGGCAGTATATGTTCCATTGCAATGGAGGCTTAGTCCACAGCCATAGACATAATTGATAAATAAAACATTAATTCAAAACTGTTTTGGTGGTCTTACCCTATCCAGCATACAAGGTCTGCCAACTTTCTTACATGGTTGATATTTACTGGGAAATATGAAGTGCCACTTGATCCTCTCATGTTTAGACCTGTAAGGCAAATGCCTCTTATTCTCTATGGTTTTGAATGCAGATTTTGATCAGTAACGCGTAGCTGATTGAGTTTAGAGTGAGTTTGTGCTTGAAGTAACATGACTTAATGCCTTTGTGCTCAGATGTAGACCTGATGGAGTTTTCAGAGCCGGGGATCTTCAACTACTCCACGCTGCTGCTGAGTGAAGAGCGAGATGCGCTCTATGTGGGAGCCAGAGAGGCCATTTTTCAACTGAGCAAGAAGAATGTGACAGTCAGGAATAACAAGGTATCAAAGTATGATTTTAGAATTGAAAATGTTTGGGGGAAAAAAACATTTCTACAAGGCTTTATCCTGAATTTTTTGTCCCTTTTTAAGGTTCAGTGGAGTGTGGCAGAAATTCCCATGATGATGTGCACGCTGAAAGGAAAATCAAAAGAGGTCAGCTTAAAACTGATCATTTAATATGCTTTTATCACTGTCATTATCCCAGCTCTATCTGTATGCTATTTGAAAGATGCCCAAGTCCTCTTCATGTTGTTCTATGTGCATAGGTTGCAATACAGTATTAGTGGTGGTCTAATTTGTTTACTGAATATTGATCTCCAGAAGGACTGTCTCAACTACATCCGTGTGCTGCAAGTCCTAGACGATGAGCGGCTGTATGTCTGTGGAACACACGCCTTTCAACCTCAGTGCGACTATCTAGTAAGTGAATGACCTGGGACCAACACACTCCAGATATACTGTTAGTGTTGAATAATGAATCAAATATAATTTCAATAACTGATGAATTGTTTGTCATTTATCAAGTAGAAATCCCAAATATTTGCTTCTAAAGATGCTCAAATTTTCTCCATGCATTTCGTTATAAAATTAATACTTTGTGTTTCTGAGGAAGCAATTTGAAGATGTCACTTTGGGCTCTGCTAACTTCCCATGAGCATTTGACATTAGTTTGACACTTTGTAGACTAAATGATTAATCAATTAAATTACTGAACAAATAATTGATACATCAATCAACAGTGAAAATAATAATGCAGTCCCAGTGTTGAATATGAGATGCAGCATGTTTGATCTAATTTTACTATTGCAATGGTTTGGTCACACCAGCTTAAGTAACTGCACCAATTTTTCAAATGCGTGTTTGGGCTGGTTAATTTTGACACAAACACCTTTGTCATTTACTAAACCTCTTAATGTGTTCATCTTCCAGCTCCTCTCTGACTTTTCACTGGCGGGTCGAGCCGAGGATGGCAGGGGAAAGTGCTCCTTTGACCCCTCACAAAGCTTCACTACTGTCATGGTTGGTGAGTGGAGCCCTGTTTTTACTCTGTCTTCCAAGCCCTGCAGTTAAATGCACAATAATCCCCAATAATCATATTTTTGGAGGGTATTTTTAAAAGCAGTAAAATGGACTAGCTGCACAGTAAATTGCTTTTGTTTTTTTATTCCGTGCTTTTCTGTCAGATGGAGAGCTGTACTCAGGGACAGCTTATAACTTCTTAGGCAGTGAACCGATTATTTCCAGATACTCTCCATCCCAGTCTCTGCTGAGGACAGAGTACTCCACATCATGGCTCAATGGTGAGTTGGGACAGTTAATGTTTAACAATGGTTAATGTATACTCAACTGTACATATTCCTTTTCTACATTTGATGGCATGTTAGGGTTAGGAACTGTTTTAATTTCCAACCGTCTGGAAGACGTTGAAGTTTTCTTTCAAAATATTTTGATATTCTGCACCCATGGGACCAGGAGTGCACTGAACCATTCAACATACTGTATACTGGCGGTTTATATCAGATTTCAATATTAGTTTTCCTAATCTTCCTTTTTATTAATGCTGTATAGCCTATTAGCAATCCCCTTATCTCTCTCTTCACTTCACTGTTCTGCAGAGCCCAGCTTTGTTTTTGCCGATGTGATCAGGGAGGGTAGAAACAGAGCAGATGGTGAAGACGACAAAATCTACTATTTCTTCACCGAGGTGTCGGTGGAGTATGAGTTTTTTGGCAAGCTGCTCATCCCCAGGGTGGCACGCGTCTGTAAGGTCAGTACACATTGTGCACCATCTGCACTGTGTGTGTTTTCTTCCTCCCTCCATCTTTCTGAATCTCCTTCTGTCTCTATACATCCAGAGCTGCCTTGGACTTGAAGATTTTTTTTATTTATTTATTTATTTATTTATTTTGTCTCTTTCCTGTTCGTGTTTTCTCATATTATAGTGCCATCAAATCAGCTTCAGCTCATTTCATTCCATTATATTAACTGTACTTCACTTATGGAGTAGCTAAGCCATACTCACATATCAACTGTTCCCTCCCACTTGTCTCATCTATTTGTCTGCTGCTTTTCTCACCGCACTGCTAAATGTATTAATGAATGTCTTCCAAATCACTTGACAGGGTGACCTGGGGGGGCAGCGGACTCTTCAGAAGAAATGGACGTCCTTCCTGAAGGCCAAGCTGGTGTGCTCTATGCCTGAGCTCAACTTTGTTTTCAACGTAGTGCATGACGTCTTCATCCTGAAGGCAGCAGACTGGAGGGAGACTGTCATCTACGGGGTCTTCACCTCCCAGTGGTCAGTGGTTAGAGGATTGTCAGCAGGGGATCAGTTGGGGCACGGGTCAGGAAAGGAAAAAGTCAGGAAAAGGCATTATGAAATGGGATATTGCCGATGTAATATAGGCCCTGCAATGCATTTGGAAATTTCATTTTGCCTCCAAATGCATAATCCATGCACCAGAACTGTCTTTCCACAGTTTGCATACACACAAAACGTTTTTTCCACTGTACACATACACACAATAGCCGCAGCAGTCCATTTGACTTATTGCTCTTTTCTTTGCCTCTACTTTTCTTCCTACTCATCATCCTCCTGTCCCCTCAGGGGCAATGTGGGTCTGTCAGCGGTGTGTGCATACAACATGACCACTGTGGAGGAGGTATTTTCCAAGGGCAAGTACATGCAGAAGGCTACAGTGGAGCAGTCACACACCAAGTGGGTCCGGTACAATGGCATCACTCCCTCCCCACGTCCTGGAGCAGTAAGCACTTTAAACACATAACCTGATTGTTAAAGACTGGCATCTATTTTGTGTACACCATAGTAGGGCTAGGCAATATTAATATATATTATTATATTATATATTATACTGATATCATGACATGAGACTAGATGTCATCTGGGATTTTAGATAGCGTAATATAGCATAAGTATCGTCTTTTCCTGGTTTTAGCGTTTACATTACAGTAAAGGGATGTGATTTGCTGAACTTATTAGACTGTTGTAGCTGCTCTACCTGCTTGGTAGCCACAAATTCAGGATTCATCATTTTCTAAATATTTTCTAAATTTGTTCTTACTCTGTGAAGCTTCCTCACTTCTATATATCTTATTTCACATGCAGCGAGTTTGAATGTGCACGAGCCATTAAATATTTAATGCACTCTATCTCATCATGCATTTCCTGCCTTTCCGCTAGTGCATTAACAACCTCAACCGGCAACAGAACATCAGCAGCTCACTGCACCTGCCAGACAAAACCCTGCAGTTTGTCAAGGACCACCCCCTGCTGGAGGACCCTGTCCTGCCCATTGGCAACGGGCCTCGCCTCATTACCAAGGACGTCAACTACACTCAAATTGTCGTGGAGAGGGTCCGTGCTCTCGATAGTAACATCTATGACGTCATCTTCACTGGAACAGGTAAGTGGCACACCACAGGGCCCTGTGTTGGTTGCTGTTGCATTTTTTCTGGGATTGGACAAATTTGTTGCAACAATTTGCCCAAATGATCCCGGATCAGAGTAAAGAAGAGACAGTCATGCAAATTAGATTTGTCATTTGTCAATAACCATCAACACTTTAAATATGAGTTTTAAATCTGCACTATTACTCTTTGGTTTCCCGAAAGGACAAGTTATAGTTCCTATTTTGGATGGATACCTGACATTTAACAATTCTCACCTTTTAGATAAGGGAGTCCTGCACAAGTCGGTGGTATATGAGGGTGAAGTCCATATTGTGGAGGAGATCCAGCTGCTAAAGACCTCTGAGCCCATCAAGAACTTATTGCTGTCCTCTGAGGTTTGTGACTTTACCGTGGTGCTCAGTCACTATACAAGAGACCCTGTGACACAGATACATGTGCTCACTTGATAAAACACCTCGACAAGTGTAAGGCGTTGTCTGTGTGTGTGTTAGGCAGATGTGTACAGACCTACATGTGCTTAACATGGCTATGTTGCCCATCCCTAATCTTCACTGACACAAAACTCCAGAGAAGAAGCCTCCTCAAAGAGACTGCAAGCCTGTTCCAGATTAAAACCACCAGTTCCCCTGAATAAGGATCAGACTGCATTTTTTCTTTTCACTTAAGCATGTGTGTGGGTGTCTAGAGTCTGCAGTACAACTTCTGCTGAATTTTTGCTGATTTTTGAAGCATTTTGTTGAGTTAAACCAAGTTTATGTGTGAATGAGGGTGCATTTGCAAGATCTTACAAGCACATACATTATATTTTTAAATATTTTTCTATGTGAAACTTGTTATGCTTGTACATGCCTGTTAGTGTGCTCCGTAGTTATATGTTTTGGTATGTTTCCACAGACACGGTCCCTGTATGCTGGTTCAGACTCAGGTGTAGTCCAATCACACACAGCCTTCTGTGACAAGTACCTGTCCTGTGATGAATGCATCTTGGCCCGGGACCCATACTGTGCCTGGGACCCTCACACGTCTGCCTGTGTCAATATCTTTGACACCCCCAGCCAAGGACACAGGTAACCCACCATCATCCTAGATCTCATCTTCTGTCACACATTACAATTACTTGAACAAAAACAAAACCAGGATTACTCTTAATATCTTTACTGACACTCCTCTCCATCCTGTTGAGCCTGTTTTACTGTATGAGACTCTTATGTTTCTGCATCTCAAAGCCTGTGTGCATTTCAGACACTGTTGAACATAATGCTTGTTTACTTTCCCAGGAGTCTAATCCAGAGCCTGGATGGTGATGCAGACAAGTGTCCCACAGGTAGGGTGCAACATAACTAATACACAATAAATAAACTTTCTAGCGCAGTTAGTAAGAGATTAAAGAGAGGGCAGTACCACTGCTCAACACAATGTCAGACCATTTATTTATTTATTTTTCTATAATAAAGCATGCCATCACACTGTATAACTCAAGCAAAGTGTAAGCAAGTTGCCCTGGTCATCCTTCACTGTACATTTGTTCTTAACACCAGACTTCAGACTAGATAAGATTTTGTTTACCCAGAAGTTTCTTTTCTTTTCTGCCTCGTAGTGTCAGGTCTGTCTCTGCAGGACTACAAGCACGTCACAGTGAAACCAGGAAGCTCTGCTGAGCTGCCTTGCCTGGTACACTCCAACCTAGCCCAGGTGATGTGGAAATCCAATGGCTCGGCGCTCACTGAGGCCTCTCGCTTCCACCTGATAGGCGAAACTGGTCTCCTTATTTACAGCGTGGCACCAGAGGACCAGGGTCATTATGAGTGCTGGTCAGTAGAGTGGGCCCCTGCTGCGGGGAAGAACTTCAGCCGCCTCCTGGCTGGGTACTTCCTGACTCTGGATCTCCCGCCTAGACCCCCGTACCAGGCAGGCCACAAGACCACT
>OMKZ01020452.1:2228-14487 GCA_900302535.1 Neoniphon sammara | reverse complement strand
AAACTGACTCATCACTAACCCCACCCCCCAGCAGCACCATCAGGTTCCAGCCCAAGCAGCACCTTCCCCCAAGCTCCAATCCTCTCCGGCCAGAGACCCGGGACCCGGCAGCTGAATATCTGCAACACAACAACAGCACAGCCCTCCTCTTCCTGTTCCTCCTGTTCTTCCTCCTCTTCCTGGCTGCTATGGCCTACAACTGCTACATGCAGTACCTCCCAGCACCCTGCCTGCGGCTCCGAGCTGCTCTCCTGGGCACCAACAAGACCCCTAAACCTGAGTACCGGGCCTGCGAGGCAGGCCTGATGGAACCTGTGACAGAGAAACTGGACTTGACGGAGCAGCCAACCCAGAATGGCAGCCAAGTCACCCAAAATCAGCTCCGGGCTCTGCGTGACACTGGCTATGAGACGGAGCCAGAGTGCGGCAATGGTCGAATCCCTTCCCACAGCTTTGGGGACGACAGCCCATCCCAGGAGAAACCCTTTGATGTGGACTGTGATTCTCAGCCCATCGAGTACGCAGATGCAGATGATCCGTACTGCTAGCCGGAGACCTCAATTTCATTGTCGTTTCCCTCAGCACAGACATTATTTATGGGGTGGTAATATTCTGTTGCTGCCTCTTCCCTTGATGTACAAGCCCTAGTCTGTCCTATACATAAAAGAATGTTCTATGTACAATGGCAGATGAAGTTAAATTATTACAAGGAGCAAGTCAGGCATCCCACATGCCTCCAGAGAATTATTGCCTACTCTGTATGATGAAATCAAGACTACCAACAACCAACAAGCTTAAATTGTATTCATGGGAGCTGTAACTCTCCTAGTATAGTCCAGCGAGAAAAGCTATCTCTTAAATTCCAAATTGGAAACATTGTTTACCAAATTGGTAAGTTACCTTGATGTTTTCCAAATTGGAGTCATGTTACTTTTTTATTTTATTTTATTTTTATTTTTTTTTGTACAGCATGGGTGGAAAATAATCTCTAGAAGCTTTTGTATTTTTTTTTCTTTTTTTTCCTTTTTTCCTAATCAATGCAGACTATTGGACATGGGTAACGACTTAAACGTTCTAGTCTGTTATTTCTCAGGGAAGGTTTGCACAGTATGCTGTCATCTACTACCTAGCTTTGTCGTACGATGTTGCCACCTCCAGCACATGGTGTGTCGGCCAATATCTCACAGAGTGGAGTGGCAACGGGGTATAAAGGACACAAAAAGACGAACAGCGGCCCACTGATGGCTTGCATAAAGGAGAAATGCTGGAAAAAAATTTTTAAACCACTGTCTTGTGTGCAGAATTGTCCAGAGTGACACACTGTTGAGTTACTATATTATTTTTTAGTTTTATTGCCCTGTGAAATCTGCATTCCTATTGATACAGTGTCAACTCAGCCTGGGGTCATGATCCTGTGCCATATTAACCTCTACTAGTCATCTTTCCCTATGTGGTCTGTTAATAACCATAAATATGTACAGTATGACACGTTCTTTTCATCAAATATGAGCCCTGGAAACAATCTGAACTTACTTTATTCTTTTTTTTATTTAAGCTTTAAGGTGTAGAATATTTTCAGAGAATTATTATTTAAGGTCAGTCATATCTGTGGTAATATTATCATTTTATTCATAGCGTAAGTAGTTGTGATCTTCTTCGTTTCAGTTCAGATTTATTGCATCTTATTTGGTTTTTAGATCCTAGCCTCCTCTTTATTACTCTTCCTTTTCTCTGTTTTGCATGTCACCCCTTGGTTGGCTGTCTTCCTCAATGCTCTCTTTTTCCATCACTCCCTCCCTCACAGCCTCCTCTCCTGTCGACACTTCATCCTCCCTGTCCTCCTCTGGAAGTAGCACTCCCTCTGTCCTCCCTTCTTCCTCCTACTCCTCCTCCTCTTCTTCTCCTGCCACCTCCTCCTCCGCCGAGCCCCACAGTGTGGAGGGCCGGGAGGCAGAGGTGAGACTGTTACCCCCCCTGCTGAAGGACCAGGCCTGGGGGGTTCATGCCCAGGAGGCCTTCCTGCTCTTCTGCCTGGCCTTGGGTGAGTGGTGCCTGTGACACTGACTCAGCTCTCACCCAAACCCCCCCCACCCCTCCCCCTGCTCCCTCAGGAACTCCTTGCTCTGTTTGGAACTCTCTCTTTTTGTATCTCTCTTTTTTCTCTGTTCCATATTTTTCTCTCATTCTCTCTCTTACCTGCACCTCGCATGTTTGGCATTTCCCTTACATCCTCCCCACCCACCAACCAGTCCACCTGCATAACCTAACCTGGAGTATGTATGTGCCTGTATGTGTGTGGATTTGCTCAGAACAAGCCTGTCCTTTTGCTTTGAGGTGTCTGACCTGTGGAGATTTGTTCCTCTCTGTTGTAGGCTTAGCAAGACTATATATCTACAAGGGGCAAAACTGAGTAAATGTTAAAGGAGACAAAGCTGGGATTCCTTTATTCAACTGTCAACCTGTCGATAATCTGGTTGATTGTCTCACGGTCTCAATTCCATCTGTTTGTCATTGTGTAACTGGAAAGTCTGACATGAAACTTGTAATATTTCGAAGTGGATACTTCTCCTCCAGAGTGAGAATGACGTCTCTTCTCACAACAAAAGAACTGTTTTGCAGAACTACAGTAGGCTCACCGTGTTATATCTAGTTTCAATACTTCATCTGGAACGTTTTTGTGCCTGTAAACAAGTGTAAATATATTTGTATATATGGAAAAAATACTTTTGAAGATGTACATAAATTCTCAGACATTTTGGGGCTATTGCTGTTGGTAGGGAGGCTAAATAAATCTTGATTTCAAATGTTCACAACACTGGCTGGTTTATTCAGTTTTTGACTTATGCCATTACATATATTTTAATTACCATGGTGTCTGTAGCTAAGACAATGTCATATAGCACAAAAGGAAAACTAAATTTGGCTAAAGTAAGTTTGGACATACTGGCCTTAATCTTGCAGTTGACTAATTTACCAGTAGCACTGATAAAAGTTCTTGTAAAGTTGATTACATATCAAGTTATAATGCTATCACGAGTCAGTGAGTTGGGCTTCATTAATAAGGTCACTATTACATAATCTGCCAAAATTCAGCAGGCATAGGAAAAGAAATGGTTCCATGAAGGCAAGGAGTTGCCACACAAAGGGCATTTACATGATATGCCACGTATATAATCAGTCAAACGTCTAGATCTGTTTCAAGCACCGCGAAAGGACCAAACAAAGGCAAGTATTCCAGTTTCATGTTGGTCCATGTGGAGTGTCAGTGTCGTGGTAGCTTCTTGACCGTCAGTGGTCAACATGAAGTCCAATTCTGTCCCTCAGGTCCTAGTGACGTCCATATTCACTGGCTAATAAATGGACACAGTCTGGATACCCCCATAATGGAGTACCGACGCCCGCTGGGCCAGGGGGAGGTACTAGTGAGCAGCTGGCTCAGAGAGGGGCCGCTGATCAAGGACGCCCATTACCACTGTGTCGCCGAGGCCAGCACAGGAAACGACATGTCTGATGTCGACCTCCGCCTCACAATTGGAGGTATGAGGAGCTAGTGTCAACATGTGGTTCTTGCTTGATGTTGGGTATGAACGAAAATATATTTAATGTGCAGAGAATTGCTAATCTAAGATCAGTGTTGTCTCCTTTTTCCCTGTGATTTATTAAGGGGTATTAGTGAAAGTTCAAATCCATAAAACTTCTTGTTATTTGACAGATGAGAGTATTCCATCAAGAGATTTGAACCAATGGAGAGGTGCGCTCACAGAGCACGAGCAGCTGCTCAAAAGATGGGAGAAGGCCTGGGTAGGTTCATGCTCTGACTGAGTTGTTTGTTCTGATCACATAAAAGTTGCCAGACATCTGTTTTTAAAGATGTCCAGGGTGTGCTTACACATTGTGTGCCACTTTTAATGCTAACTGCATGTTTGACTTGCGTGAGTGGTTTGAACTCTCTGCTCTGGTTTGCTTTTTCATTACCTCAGAGAACTGGAGAGGTGCAAAGTCCAGATTTGTTGGACCAATGGCTAATAATTAGGGACTCAAAGCCAAACCTGGTTTGTTGATATTTTACAAAAATAAATCTTCAAATACTACAACTCTTTTTTTATTTCAACAGTTTCAGTAGCCATTTTATACACAGAAATATTCCCATTTTTTGGGAGTAGGTAATTACTAGTACTTTTAACAAACTACATTTTTAAAATTAGATTTTCTGTTAGTTACATGTAGTAACTTAATATAGCTCTGAGTTAGTCTCACATTTCTTTCCCCTATTTCTACTTACTTCTGTTTTTTCCTATGCATGACTCCTGTAGGTGTAATTCATTAAATATCTTTGATTTCGGTTAGGCTTTTTAGAGTGGATATTATCTGCTCTTTTGTTTTCAGGCAGTGTCTGCAGTTAAATTTGGTCTGTTTCATAATTGTCAAGGACAAACCTCTTATTGCTACATCTGAATGCACCTACAGTATGTGGTGCACTGATGACACATCTACACCATCCCCCAAGCTTCAGCATTCACCTGGACCTTAAGCAATGTGGACCTGTGTCCACTGCCATGCGTACGAGTATCAGGACTCTGATAAAGAATTTTTTCATGATGCAGGATATAGGAGCATTATCATTGTAATTAGCGTTAATTTGACAAAAATGTCGCTTAATTCAGTCTGCAGTAGATAATAACAGGCAAATTTGTTTAAGAGTTTTTCCTCAGCACTGAAAAGTTTAATATCAGGTATTTCCAGCATTCTTTACACTTGGAACATATTAAATCAGTCACTAAGTATTTTTTTTTATATTTGATACCGAGCAGAAATTTCCAGTACTTCTACATACGGTAAATAAAGGGTAAACAGATACAACCCTGTGTTTCCCTCCATAGGAAAGCTGTGATGACCATGGAGCTCTCTGAGGATGCCGTGAGCTTCACTTGTCTTGGCCACATTTGGTTGTGAACATGGTCCTCAACTCGGGCGGACCAGGCCTTAGACACAGAAGCAATCATAACCTGATGTAGTGTGACGTCCCAACTTCACTCCCCAGATGGAAGTTTGATGTTCCTGTGAAGCGAAGGACTCACAACACCTGCCTTCTGTAAGGCTCATCTGGCTGTGGTCAAAGTGATGGATGCCTTGCCAAACTGACAAGGGAAAGCTCAGTGATTGCCTTACTTTGATGACACATGGGCTGCCTCTCCAACACGTGCATTTATTTCTATTTTTATTGATCAAAATGACCATTCTGAAAGCAATGCTCATATAGAACAGAAGAGGCGTACACCTGGAGATAAGAGTGGACAATTTAAGTGTTTATGCAAGTGATGTGCTGCATCTGTAACAGTTCAGGTCTCTATACAGATGATCCTTTACCAAGTATGCGTCTGTGAAGTTTGCACTCTTCTCTTTCAAGCATTGTCACTTAAGTTGACTGTCCTCCACAGCCATGATCCATCATGACAATCGAGCAGATTTTGACATTTTTACTTGGATTACATCGTGCTTTTAGTCTATATTGGACATATAGGATTTTTTCCAAACAAAATTAAAACCCAAATTTATTTTAGTGTTTTAGAATGGCATTATACTATTGTAGGAAATAAGGTATTTTGGAGGGCACAACCACAATATACCTCAAGATTTGACATTAGGCTTCAACACTATCATCCAGACTTATTCTTATATAGCTGTAACAGTCATAATAAATTTACGCTCATCATGGAGTCATGGATCATTGCCATGGATGGCAAAAGTTTATTATTACAGATTGTACATTATTGCTTTCTGTCTGCACTTGTCTTTTCTCCATATCAACACTGTGACTATATTCACCCTCAGTTTTAAGACAATCCTGTAGCAAAAATAAATGGAATTTGTTTTAGCTGTTGTTTTAGTCACTTTTGGTTTCTGCTAATGCAGAGCATTTATCACCTTTGGGCTCAGACCCTTGCAGGTAGTCTTAGTTTTTGACATCAGTTTACATGAAATATTCACCAAACTATTTCAGTTATTTATAAACAGGCGTTTTCCCATCACTGCTACCCCACAAGTATCATCCAGACTCTATCATGGTGACACGTCAGCTTTTTCCACAGGAGCGTTTTCTACTGTCTGAATTATTTACCAGCCTCCACGCTGACACACCTCCACCCACTGCTTCTCCTTGGGAGTCGGCTGTGACATTTACAGAGGATGCAGTGCTTTCCTTGGCTGGAAATAAACATTTTTTCCTGCAGTAATGAAGGTTGTAGGCCAAATATAAAAAAGACATCTACCACACTGAGCATTAGAGTAACTACAACAAAACATCAATTTAATACTTGTCATTTATACAAAAATGTTAGGAAATAAAAACTGTCCTTAAATGGACTAACACTAAGCAAAGACCCAAATATGATGTTTTATAGTCCAAGCCATCACAGCTGACATTGAAATGCCATCTTCTCTATTGGAGTTGTTTGCCACAACTGACGCCCTAGCGCCCTCTCGTGACCAACTCAACAAGCACAACCTGGTAGTGGTAGCGCGCTTATGAACTACAATAACCACAATTCATTGCGCTGATGAGAGGTTCTGCGGTACAGTCAAAGACGATGCTGCAACAGAAACAAAACACTGTTCCGAGGAGAAAGAAGGTAGGTGCTCTGTATTGTATGGAGTAGCTTTACGTGTTAGCTGTCCGATAATAGGCTGCGAAACTTGATGATAAAGAGACGGACTGTAGCACATTCAAAGATATGAACAGTATTAAACGACAAAGTCAACGAAAAAGCGTGCATGATAACTTTTACACAATCACAAACTCCCTTACAATTGAAAATATGCTGTTATGATTAAAACAATAGCTAAACAAATGATCTGCAGCTAGTTTCATAAGAATATTTTTCAGTGCGTCTTAACTGGCGCCTTAACAAGAGTTGTGAATTACAAAATAAAAAGTATGACTTTATAGGTGATTTGTTGCAAACAACCTTGCTAAATAAAACTTTAATAGTCACACCATTGAAGCCAACTTGGCAAGAAGTAAATTTGTCTCAGCGCCCAATGTAATCAAGTTTGTGGTGTGTTAGCCTCCAATCAGACTACTAGTAAATGAATGACATCCTCATATTTTTAAACTGTATGATTTGATTTTCTGGATGTAAAATGTGAAGAGTTAAGTGTGTTCCTCTGTATTAACATGAAAAATGTGCTGCTATGAAAGCTAAACTTCTGGGCGCAGTGCACCATGGGAAGAAAGCCATGAGCGGTGAGAGTGAAAAAGGAGGAGGTGATGAAGCTGAGGAAGATGGAGTCACAGGTGGACAGAGGAAAGGAATAGCAGGTATGATAAAGGGATGAACAGTTTTCACTGAAATGTGCACATTATTATGGAAGTGATAGAACTCATATGTTGTATTGGTAATATGTGTTATAGTTCTATAAACACGTGGTTCACCATATTGTCAGGAAATATCAGTTTGAAATTTGCAGGCAGTGTGTCAGGAACAGAGGAACATAGACAGGTATATACAGAGAAGGAGGCAAGAGCTTGAAAACAGGCGATGTAAAGACAGGAGAGAAAAGGAAAAGAGAAACAAAGAGGAGAAGATGAAAGAGAGACAGGGAGAGAGGAGAAAGGCACATTAAGTCCACGATTAGAGATGGTGATTTTAAATATGGAAAGAGTAGAAAGTTATGTTTTTTAAGGAGAGCAAGAAAACAGCACAGAAAAAGTGATGCTAAAGATACAGAGAAGGAGTGGAGATAGCGCGAGAAAGAGAGGGAATGAAGCAAAGAAACAGAAATCAGCTAAGTAACAGCTATATGCAAGAGCAAAATTGTTACAAAAAATTTGGAGATAGGCAGTTATCACAGTGTGTAATAATAATGATGATGATGATGATGATAGGAGAGAAACTGTACATGGTTTAAACAGTCTCACCAGACACACATTGTCATTTGCATGACATTCACCAAGTTAAAGAGATCGAATAAAACATTTATCACACAGTTTTAAAGCCTGGAAAGACACAGTTGGAGTGAATCAGGGAATCATCTCTAATAATTGTCCTGGACACTTTAATATGAACTTTAATGTGAAGTCCCTGCTGTTGTAGAAGGGCAGAGAAAAGACACCGGTTTTTAGCAGTATAAATTATACTTGCAGAAACATGTTACAAACTATTTATTCTATTTTTCTTTATTTATTTTCAGTTGTTAAATGTTGGTTAAAAGCACAAAAATGCAGACAATGACAAACACTAAACATTAATGCAGCCAACAAAATGCAAGTAGTCAGCAATTAAAAACAAGGTCAGAAACAGCAGCCGTAGCCAACATTAAAATATCCTTGGTCCAAGGCCTGGCTTGTGAGAAGCTTTAAACAAATAATGCAAAATTGAAGAGAAATACTATTTTATATAATATTTTTTTCTTTTTATTGTCCTCTGTCCTGCATTCCTGTGAATTGTCTTGGCTGGCTGGTTATTAGGAGTTATTTGAATTATCATTCAGTGTTGATGATCAGAATTATTGGAATCGATATGAATGTTAATCAGATGGCATCAGTCAAAGATGGTACACAATAGCGTAGCATTAAAGTTTCAAACAGCTTATTTTTTGCAATAGCCCAAATTGTAAGTTGTACTTCCATTATATAGAATTACAGCAATGACATATAGTAACATACCAAAATTGAAATTTAACTTTTAATTTTTTCTTATTTTTTTTATATTTCAAACATAAAATAAACAGACAAGTATAATGTCATTACCATAGCTGCTTCAGGTGATGCCTGTGGAAGCAGAATTTGTGAAATTGCTTCTGGACTCCTGGATTTTGACTTTGACCATTTCCTGAAGCATGTTGCTCAACATCACATATTTCTCTATGGGTGACAGAACAAAGCCCTGCGGCACACTTTGCAGTTTGTCTCGTTTTTATTCTCTCTCACACTGTTGAGCTGTGGATATTCAGCTTTACGTTCACGGCAATATATTACAATCTGTTGCATGTGACAGTAGGGCTTGAAGAAGGCAGAGAGGCCATTTTTAAATCTCAGTAACTCCGTAACCTGGCAACAGCCAATGCAGACACAAACCCGCCCACACACACACACACAACACATGCACACATGCATGCGCATGCAAACACACAGTGAGCAAGCACACTGAGGAGAGAAAGAGAGCAAAAGCTGTTTGCTGCAATTTTTGCAGCTGCAATTTTTGCTGTTAAATTTGCTCTGTAATCATGTTTTTTAATTAAATTGTTTTCATATAAAAAACAAACACAAATCTTGCAGGTCTTTACGTTTTTAATTCATTAATTTAACCTAACACTTTGCAGTGGCCTCATTCCAGTGTGGGCTTTTAAAATGTATACCGATTTATTGAAATTAATTATTACAATTATTACACAACAGTTACAACATTAATTTATGTATTAGTGATATTTTCATCAAGTACATATGTAGTAATTGCTCAGATCACTTACAACCTCTTCATAACTTAATACACAGGTTAATACATTGGAATAAAGCCACTGTAAAGTATTACCTGAGTAACATAAAATTTGACAGTATGATGTCAAACAGCTTCAGTCCTTTTTGACTATGATTGTTGGGACTATTTGGTCTCTGAAGTGTTGTGCAGGCTGTTTCAGAGGTTCCACATCTCATTTTCTTATTGTTTTTGTACTATTAGTTTTAATGTTGTAAAGTAAATATGAACCCAGTTGTAGACTGAGTTTTATTCTGATCAGTGTTGAGAGCTGGCATGGAGAAAGAAGGTCCCTTGGATGCCAGAACGTATTGTTGAGTCCTCTGGAGGAGTTACGAAACAGTGAGTGATCACTTCTAATGATAAAAAGCTTACAATTTTTATGCAGAGCTGTAAATCTACTATTCGCCACCAGATGGTGTGATTTCAGTTTTTTATATGGGTATTCATTATTTGACGGTTGTTGTTTGATTTTGCCATTTGTTTTTTGACATTGTGTTGTGCACTTGTCAATCAAAGGCTCCGCCCCCACCTCGAGAGCAATAGTTGAACATCTTGATCGATGAGGTGAAAACAGACATGCATACTATGTGATTAGACCAGCCTGTGTCCCCATAGCCTGCACCACACAGTGAAATGAGTGTGAGGTATGATTTGTCCTGTTGAATTAAGTTTCAGGAGTTAAGTGCTTCAGGGTTTAGGAATCCTGTCACCTCCCATTCACTCCCATTTCCCTCCTCATGAGTTATGTTGAATTAATAAGGTAAATCTGCGAGGGATCAAAGCTTATATGTGAATTCACATGGTCTTAATGATGAACATTTTAGGATTTTACTAGTTATACAGCAGCAACCAAATTAATTTACTGTATAACCATAAACCATTGTCTGAGACTGTCCTTGGTGTTTTCTATGTTTACATCAAAACAAAAAACAAGCCTGCTGAAAATACACATTGTGTTGGTTATTAATTAATTTTGACTTGGTAATCCATTTTGAAATATGACTAGGTGGGGCAGTGGCTTTAATTTTGCCTTCCATTGAGGAATGTAATTCTAAGTGTATTACTATGTACTGTAATAAATAGTGAATGTACAGTATATCATATATTAATTTGATGAGATATTTCAAGGTGTGCATTAACTACAAGAGAAAATAAATTAGCGATGCTAATCATTACAAATTTCATGATCCTCTTGCACTTCCGCCAAATGTCTGTTTTTATTTTGTTTCCAAAAAGCTTAACAGAAAAGTTTTATTTGGTTTGAGGATTTAGAGAGATGTTTTGGCTGATTTATGTAGTAAAAGGTGAGCATATATAGGGCTAACCACAGACAGATACACACATGCTCACAGGCATACACATACATAATTACATGATCTTCTTGCACTTCCGCTGGCCTCTTTAATGAATCATTCACAGAAAGCTCAAATGATGCTCTAGACACGATTATGGAGATGAGCTCTCAAGGCTCTGGATGTTATTGTCCTCACAGGAAATTCTTACATCACACTGGTTCCTTGCAGTAGTTAGTCAATAGTGTTTTTATTTGCTATTCATTTTATTGTGTTTCATTCAGCTTCTGATATGAGATTGTTTGTATAATCACAGGCAATAATGCTAAAGAAATAGGGTCACTAAAGTGCAGGGTCCTATTTGGCCAATGACGGATGGCTGTGGTTTTCTACACAGCACAGAAATCCTCTCCAACAGTATCTGTGAACACAAGGATATATAAATATTGCAGCTATCTCTATATTTTAATCAAACATAAGAGTGTACTGTAAATACATCTCCTAAATTGATTAGGATTCTACACTTGTTGATGTTTTTGTGGCAATGGATAACACCATAAAAATACAAAGTAGTAAATGTAAATTATGAAAAATCACTGCACATTACTTAACATTGGCAGCAAAAGTTGTGAGATTGTCACCAAGGAGCTGCAGAAACATGATGCAATCTCATGCACCAGTGCTGCCTGTGATTTGGCCAAAGATGTGATTTCACATCTTTCAAGGTGTTGATTATAATGTGACTGATCCAGAATGACTTCATGCCTGGACCCAGTGAGTGGCTGCTTAAAACTATAGTTCTCTTTTATTATTCCTCTAGCTTACATATTACTCTTCTTTCTGCTAAATCTTTTTTCCTATTATTATATGCTATTATTATATGCTATTATTATTATTATTAGTAGTAGTAGTAGTAGTAGTATTTTTACTAGTAGTATTTTTGAACTCTGCTGTTTTAAAAACACTTTTATGATGCATAACTTAATTATACAGTGTGGGCCAGTTTCAGCAAAGCAGTGTCTTTGGTCAGTCACACATTCTAACCTTGCTAATAATTCTAATTCTTCATAATTCTATATATCCCTTATTATTTGCATGCCAACTAATCAGGTAACTTTTAACATTATTTTTAACTATTTGTTTCGCCCCAGCTATATATCTGTTTGTACCTTTCGTTCTTTATTTTAGCACAAACATATCATTTAAAATAGTAAGAACACTTGTTGAAATTGAGATGTGCAAAGGGGAGGTATGAAACCCAAAGGGGCTTATATAGAAACCTCACCCATGAAAAACATAATAAAAAAAAAACACACAAAAAAAAACAAATTTGTTACAAGTAAAGACTAAAAAAACAATTAAATAACGAAAAAATAAGTGGGAAAACTAAACAACCATTTGAGGGATTATACAATGAATATAAAAAAGAAAGAATAAAAAAATATATGACTGAGGGTAATGTAGAACAATAATGACATATGCAATAATAAG
>OMKZ01020451.1:21277-31569 GCA_900302535.1 Neoniphon sammara | reverse complement strand
CGTCATTGCTGTGGGTAGAAATGTTGTCACTGTGGGCAGTAACATCATCACCACAGATAGAATTGTTGCCACCGTGGGTAGACACAGGATTTGAGAGGATAAAAACATCATGGTGGTAGAAATATCATTGCTACAAGTAGAAAGATCAAGAAAAGACTTTGGGTCGAAACATTATCCTCTCTAGAGTAGAAATGTCATTACCGTGAACAGAAACATCATCAGCACAGGCGGACGTATAACTGTGGCTAGAAACGCCAACTCGTCAGGTAGAAATGTCACTACTGCAGGCATGATTCCTATTGTTGCAGTTAGAAACTTGAAAGAAATGAAGTCACTGCAGGTAGAAGCGTCATTGTCGTTGGACAGAAACATAATCAACACACGTGAAAACATCCTCACCATGGGAAAAAACAGTGTCCTCCCACAAAGAACAACCAGACAGGTCGTGTGTTCCAACCCTCCGAAATGACCCACAGGAGCGTTTCCCAAAATAGCGCCCCTTCCGATGGAAACGACGTATTAGAAAGAGCAAGACAGGCAAACTTAGGAAGAGGTTGGGGTAGTGGTTGGGTTGACAAAACACGGCTTTCCCAGGGGAGACTTGTGTTCGAGTCCTGAGTGAAGTGAGACCGGTGTTTGTTTGCGTGTTTCGTTTGCACTGTGCTCTTTTCTGCATATTTGTTACAGTGACATAAGCCAAACCCAAACCCTAGCCCTAACCTTAATCATTTCCTAAAGTTAACAAAGTAGTTCAGGTGCTTAAATGTGACCAACCGAAAGTTGCCTGTGCACATGCGTGTTACAGCTTTTATAAACAGCCCAGTCTGTGAAAATGCTCATATATGTAATTTTGGGAGTGAGTGGGAAACTATTCTGGTGTTTAGATGTGAGGATGTGTTGGGCAAAAACATCATCATAGAAACCTTAAAGAAATACTCCGTTTTGGGCAAAATACCCTTTTTCAAACTTACCCAGACTGAGACAAGATGTTAAATACCATTTTCACCCCTGTACGTCCACTGGTTCGGTTCCTGTGGGTAGCATTTCGTGTTGGCTCAGCAAAAAGACTTGAAGTCTAGCCTAGCTCCATGAAAAAATGTAAAAAAGCAAAAAAAATAAACCTTACAGCAACTCCAAAGCTGTTTTATTTACAAAATGTATCATGTGTTTTTTAAATACTCATGATACATTTGATACATTTGAAAAAAACATGTTAGGAGAAGTTGTTCAGGTTGTTCAGTGCTTAAAGTTCCTACCATCTAACTTCTCCTAAAAAATGTTTTAAAAAAATAAAATTCTAAGACATGTATTTCATTACTGTGTAACACACCTGATACATTGTGTAAATAAGACAGCTTTGGAATTGCTGTAAGGTTTACTTTTTCACTTTGACAGAACTAGGCTAATGACTCCTGTAGACTTCAAGTCTTTATGCTAAGCTAACATGAAATGCTACCCATAGGAACCGAACCAGTGGACGTACAGAGGTGAAAATGGTATTGAACATCTTGTCTCAGCCTGGGTAAGTCGGAAAAAGGGTGTTGTGTCCAAAACTTTAAAGTACTCCTTTAAATCTCTACTAGCCTGCCAGAAAAAAAAGAAGAGAAAATGGATGATTCTCATCCTTGGAAGCTACAAGAAACTGGATGTTTGATAGCAGTGCGAAGGTTCACAGCAATTTCAAACACATTTGTGGCAGAATGACTTGTCTTTCTGTTTCTGTTGCCTAGAGAAGGATAGAAGTCAAAGGACACGTAAGTCCAAGATGCACAGTAACAGCTGCTATGTTAGTTCTGTTGTCTCCTCCCCACCTACTCACCTGCTTTGCCAAAAATGTGGTCTGACCACAATGTGGACAGAATGCAGACAGCCAGAAGCCATGTAAACACCAGGTGTAAATGCTGTTCATTATCTAAATTGCGTATCCTGCCACAGATCCCATTTTTATCGCAGGTGCAAATGAGCTCTTAGTTTGACTGGGATGCTTCTGAGGAATGACATAAAAGAGAATCAGCAGGAATGAAGTTTTATTTGTTGTGCTCTATTGGCCTGAATAAAAGACTTACATGCTTTGTTTTTGGTGTGACGACTACATCACAAGATTTCATCTCCCCAATCCAAAATCAATACCATGCAATCCACTAGCAATCTACTTTCCAAATGGCCTCCTGTGAACAAAGAAAGCAAGAATTACACATATTAAGCGGAGTGCTTAGGTTCCCCTGAGAGGAACTTTTCAGTCTAGTTGATGTTCTCTATCCACAGTTGCTTACTGCTTACCATAAAAAAAAATCTACATTGAAATTTTCTACAGACTGTACATGTGTCAAAACATATGGGATGTAGGGACCTTAAGAGTTACTGGTCATGTTGAATTTTCCAGGCCTGACTCTACATTTTAAGACAGAAGCTATAATCGCTGTTTCCATACTCCTTGATAATCTATGGCATTAGCTGCAATGTTCTTAAGAAATATAATGGTAGAAACAGGTAATGCTTTTTTTTTCCCAGCGTGTTGGGCAATAAAAACTGCCCTCTTGGGACACATCCTGGTGGCTCACTTGACTGGGATGCGTGCACTGAATCTTGAGACCTTTACTGCATGTTAACTCCCTTCCCCCCCACCACCTCCCCATCCACTCTCCACCCACACACAACCTTTCCTGTCTCGCACTGCTGTCCAGTGAAAGCAAATATACCGAAAGCCCTCTCTGTTTTTTTTTCCCCCGGTAGAACAAGGCTTAGTTGGAACAACAAGCTTAGTTGTGATGTTCACAAGGGAGCGTATGAAAGCTAACAAGAGATTACCAGTGATCAATAACTAATAGCAAGCACTTACACAGATAGAAAATATTTCCCTTAGATTATTACCCTGCAGCTGGAAAGTAGTGATGTTAAGTGCATAAACTATCTCTGTTTCTAGTAACAAATAATGGGCAGCATGGATGTTTGGAAAGGAAAACTGCATTGGTTACTACAACCTGTAACTAAAGGAAATGTCGATAATTTCCCAGTGATCACATTGATATTACACTGGTAGACGGTGATTGTTACTGCTGAGCTGTAGTGTAAAGCTGTACTAAGGGAGATGAAAACTCAAAATTTTCTATGTGCCCAGCTAAATGTGCTTTTCTCCACAAAGTAGACATTTTAAGCCAAAAAAAAAAAAATGGCTCTTTCAATAAATACATGCCCCCAATCAATGTAATCTAAATGTCTCAGATTTTGTTTGCAAAAACTAAGCATAAGGAGATTAAATGCTCTCTTTGAATCCACGTCTCCATAGCAAAAGCTGAGTTAAATCAGGTTATATCAGGTTGCCAAGAGACACATACTGCAATGATCATCTCAGCAGCTGCTTTTTCCCCCTCTCTCTTGCTATAATGCAGCTGTAAAATGAGTTTTGAATGGAATAAAATTCTGCTCTTATCACCCTGGAAATTTTAATGCGGCATTAGTGACAGAGAACTTGATTTGAATGTGTATTTCCTAAAACGGAGCACGCTGAGTGCAGAAAGAACATTTCCTCGTCTTGCCAGGGCCAGTGCTGCTGTTTTGTTCTGTTTATGGGGTGAATTCACAGTCCATCTGAGGCAGGACCTTTCTTTATTCTCTATTGTGCGAACAGATTCCATCTCTCTTTCAAATTTCAAATTTATTGAAAATTATGTGTGAAACTTAAGTGTTCTACTCTGTACTCTTGCTTGATACATTCTCTTGGTAGGTTTTAATCAGCACAAATTTATGTGTTCTTCGCTTATCAGTTGACCCAATTTTATTCATTTTCTTTCTGTCTTGAAATGTAGAGGTCACATTGTGCAGGGTTTACATTGAAAAGATGTACCTTGAAGCAGGGCAAAGGTTATTTAGAAAAATACCAAAAGAAATACAGATTCTGCAGTGTGTACATGCAAGAAAATGAATTAGCAATTACAGAAGATAAGAGTTAAATGACTTCAAAGGAGCACTGTAAAGCTCAAGAGTGACTATATTCCTATTTATGCCACAGGCATTATTTTAAACCACTTGACTCCCTGGTTCCCATGTCTGACTGAGGCTGAGGACACACCACAGGATTATCAGGTTGATTAACTAAAGATTTGTCCTGACAGTCGGAGAGGAAAACTGGAGGCTCGTTGAAAGCTAGGTCGGGACCAATGGATCAATCAGAGATTCAGTCTGAACCACCGACTGACTTGCACACTGATGGGAGCTGCGTCGATCATATACCCCATACACCCTTCAACAAGGGTCTCGAGGCTTTTTCATGTCAGACCCCTAATGCATACACCATACATTTAATGAGATCTATCCAGAGTGTTTTGATTGTATTTTTTTAGTTTTGAAGCACGTAAAAACTGCATGATTTTCTTTGACTACTTGTCCCTAATTTTAAACAAAATTGTCTGGGATTGCTTATTAGCATTTGCTTATGGAAATTATTATTATGATGATTATTATTAGTATTATTATTGTTGTTGTCGTTGTTGTTGTTGTTGTTATTATTATTATTATTATTATTATATTTTTACTCTTTTTCATTCTACTTATTCTTATTCAATATATTATTTTTTATGTATAGATTTTGCAATCACACACACACACACAACACTGTGTTTGTTGTAAGTTATGTGCGTTTTTTGTCATGTATGTGAATTGCTGCTGCAACAATAGCATTTACCTTCAGGGATGAATAAAGTTCTCTATCGATGTATCTATATATCCATCTATCCATCTATCTCACTAAAAATGCGTCTTCTCTTGTGACTGCTTTGCATTCTGGTCTATTGAGGCTTCTGTGGTTGAAGAAACTGGCGTCTCTGTCTCCTCTACGATGGATTTCTCCTTGTGTGACTGTTGTGTAAACTGACAGCTCTAGAAAGCAGCTCTTATTCTTTGATTCTGAGGGACAGACACCAAGGGGAAATTTAAGGGGAAATCGGTTCGTGAAAAAACGGTATATGACTAGTTATATATAATTGTCTATCTTGTAGGTAGGGAAGTAATAGTGGATATGGTGAAACCTCAGAGCAAAACAGCTGTTTTTATACATTATCTCATTCTGCTATTTTTTAGTGAATTAAACAATAGCGAAGTGAAGTCACTTGATTATCTAGGGAACCCCTTCAAAGACCCCTGATGGTCCCATGATCCCACTTTGAGAGCCACTGGTCACAGGGATGATCCATAAGAATAAAAACACTGCATAGAAGCCACCTTGAGTGTTGAATCATGGTGAGTTTGGGCACCTGAGATTACCTTGTGACTCAGAGCAATAAATTTTAATCGGAAAATTATTGACAGCTTAAAGACATGCTAATTCAGATGCATAATGGATCTGGAGGTCCTTGTAGTATTTTGTGTGCTATTCCGTGTGAATAGAAGGAAAATATTCATTAGATGCCGACTTGTTTCACATGCAGATTTCAGAGGAAACACTCACCGGAAACATTCAACGTTCACTCTGAATGCGCCTTTGATATGCCACAAAAATTTCACATTTCTGAATTCAGCTCAGAACAATGTAAACACTTAGCATTTATCAGGCAACAGTCAAACGATGCATCATCTCATCTCCTGGGAGAAGCGTATAGGCCCGCAGTTTCTTGTTTACTTCCTCCGACAGCAAATCCTTTACTGCTCAGCTATAGAACACTATAGTAACAAACTAAATTATTCATCGCTGTAAAAAGCTGTGGCATTCATTAAATACATCTGCAGCGGAGAACAATGGTGTTCAAAGGTTTATGAGGACAAAAACAGGCTGCGCGGCCCCTCGTCCTCATCATCAATCCCTCACGAGAGAACAACAAACTTATGCAGAGGAGCACAAACTCCACTTGTGATCTTGCAAGAAGATGATTTCTCCGTGTTTTCAAGTACAGTACGGTCTAAAACTAAACGAAAAAGCTATTCAGGTGGCAATTATTATGTCCACACGGGTTTGCATGTTCACAACGCTGGCAAGTGCTAATAGAACTGATGAGACGTGTCGGTCCAGCAGGTCTTTGTTATCTTTTCAAAACAGAAAGAGAAAAGGGGGAAAAGAAAAACAGGCAGACCGAGTGCTCGCTGGCCTGACGCAGAGAGAGAACATCGTATTCTCAAATAAATAAATAAATAAATAAAATAAAAAAAAAAACTGCCAGACACCGCTAACAAGCAGAAGAGCTCTTTGCTCTTTCCTCTGCTTACTTGAAGACCGCTTTTTTTTTTTTTCATCTGGCAAGGGAAAGAAAAGGCAGTTGGTGAGGAGATTCTCAAAATTAAAATGCGGTTTCAAGCCATGGTAAGCCCTCATTAAACAATGTTAACATGACTTGGTTGCGGATGCCTGGCTCTCACTGTCATTCCCGGCGTTCCGGCCCAGTGTGAACCTTCCACTGCCCACCCCAACCCTGAGACCGCCTGTGGTGCACACCCAGACGACAAGATGCTGGCTCTTTAATCTCAATCTTATCGGGATATTTAGGGAACTAAAGAGGCTCTACTGGCTCACGCTAAACTCAATGGGACTCTGAGTTTTGATCTCCCCGTTGAAGACCTTGATGCAGAGCTGATTGTAGAATTGCCTGAAACATGACAGTGCTTACTGTTGGCTGCTAAAGCAAACACTTCATTTAAACCTGGCAATTATCCACCCTGAAATGACTGCCCTGACAAAGCTGATGATGTTAATTGCTTTTAAAAGGTTTGCATTTTTCCAAGAATTCTGATTCTAATTTTTTTTTTTTTTTTTGGTTCTCAAGAATGGCCAGAAGGAGTGGCCGGTTTTCACTTTCCCTCTTCAGTGTTTCCCTTTCTCCTGCTGAACGTCATGCAACATTAACGTGCAAGTGAGCGATGCTCTTTGGTAGGATGTTCATTAGCCATGCATTAATATGTTTTGCGTCTGCTAATACCATTTCTCTCTTCGGGCCCCCAAACGATCCCACTCCAGATAAATTACAGCCGGGGTTTTTACATCCAGTGTTGTAATTCCTATCATTTTCACATAATCATAACTCATGCTGTCGCCATAATTAGTTAACCGTGTTTAATCACACGCAAAATTGATCCCTGGATAAGTAATGTTTCGAGAAATCCCCTCCCAACTGCGATTCTGTTGCCCGCTCATTTGTAAAAGCGTTGTACTAATGACTCTGCCTGTGGTCAGAGAGTGGAAGGCGGCGGGGGGTCTGGGATATGAAGTATTCTTATGTTCTGGCAACACAACAACTCAAAAAGAAGCCTGGCCCTTATCAATAAATCCCTTTGCCTTGTACCACACAGGAGGTTAGTATTATATTTATTGGAATGTGTTCTAAGGGCAGCAATGCGTTCTAACCCTACCCTCTAACCCCAACCCTGTAACCCTTACCCTCTAACCCTCTAAACCAAACCCTAACTCTAACCCTGTAATCCTGACCCAAACCCTCTAATCCAAACCCGAACCTTCTAACAAAACCCTAACCCTCTAACCCCAACTCTAATCCTATAACATGCATGGCTGCCTTCAGAAGACATTCCAATAAATATAATATCAATCTCCGACCATACATCTTTGAGGAAAACAATGGATGGGTTGGGGAGGGGGTAGTGAAGGAGGACTGACTGCCTTAGCAGGATAAAGAAACAATCGCGCATGCCATTATGCAGCCTTGAATCTCCCAGGGACAGCCTTCAATTCCTCTCTGGTCTCCCTCTGTTTCCGTACCGCTTGTCTTTTTCTCTCTCCATCTCTTTTCACTCTCTATCAGTATCAAAACACACAGCGCGCTAATTAATTAGTCCCACAAGACCTGTAGAAGTCAGAGATAACAGCCGAACTTCCTCCGCCGAAACCCAGGCTGTCGCTTAGCTTTGCTGATCCTCAGACGCCGTGACTTCCTTCGCCGGGGCCTTTCTGCCTCTCCGTCTCTTTTGTAGGACACAAGCATAAACTAAAAAAAAGTTTATATTTCCTGCCCCCCGCCCCCCTCCTCCTCCCATGCCCAAGCTCTTTCTCCTGCCCTGTACTTATCACACAGAGCACCTTTGCAGAGGCGATGCCTTCAAGGCCGGGTCAGCCTGTTCACAGGACCAAACAGAGGCAAGAAAGCGAAGCCGGGACCCAGGACCACCTCTCCGTCTTGGTCTCAGACAGAAACAAAATAGACATGCCAGGGTGAATGGTGTTTGCAGGAGTGTAATTTCTCTTTGGACTCAACACTGTTACTATGCCCCTTAGGAAAAGCTCTCCGCCAGCCAGCAGGGTGGATGATTATTTATTTACCATATACATTATAGATAAAGACTGCAGTCAATACGGTGCATAAATATTCCACTGAATAATGGATTCGACCGGGGACAGAATATGGACACTGCAATTGGACATGCTTTGCCCATATCTTTGGCTTCAATGCCTTCGCTATTGTAAAAACTGTTTTCTCTCTGTCTGACTCTTCCCTCTCTTCCCCTCACATGTCCACCAGGGAAAAAAAGGAAACCATTTTGCAGAGTATTTTTCCACACTGTGCAGCTCTCTGAAGCCCTACGTCGTCATTCACCCCGAAGCGTGTAGTCCAGCTTTCCAGGTTTTTGGAACGCTTTGAAATAATGTGTGCTAAGCTTCATGAATTTTGTAGGTTGGGGAGGTGGGGTGGGGAGGGGGCCCTTTAAATTCATGTTACGGTATGCATGCACACCGTATGGAATTTGAATGGATCCCTATCCTCACCTTCTTGCATAGTGTAACGAGATGGTTTGTAGGCTTTTTTTCACTCTTCACTATGTCAAGCAGCTGTAAGTACATGCTTACACTGAGAATACAAGAATACATTATACATGACTGCGCTCAGGCCAGTCGCGCAAGCATGAAGGAAGCAACGAGGAGCCGGCCAGAAGACGAAAACAACACTGCAAAAGTGAAAACAAATTACCCCTCTCTTGCTTGGATACACAAACCGCCTGCTGTCATCGCTGCCAAAAAACCTTGGTGAGTTTTTGTCTTATCGCAGTGTAGAGGATCCCATCTCACCGCACACACAAACACACAAATCCGGAGGCAGGGAATGCGATTGTGCTGCTTGGGGTCATGCAACCCAGCCTGAGGGGTGACTGCCCGGCCAGCCATCACCACACAACATTGCGCTATCTCTGTCTGAACAAGGAACAAAAAGAGCTGGGCTTGATAGCCGCCCATGCAGACGTGGCTGATACGGCGCGAGGGGAGGGGAGCGGCAGACTCCGGACCAGACAGCTTGATGTATGCTGGTTGAGGCAGCTCTACCAGGCCCAGCAGCCCAACGCAGTGTGGCCATGACCAGAGCTGTCAGCGCAGATAGCAGCCGCCGCTGAGCCGCTTTCATCTGACGGCTGGTGAGAGAGATGAGCGGGACGTGAGCAGCCAGGCGAGCTGCTACGTCGGATTACAGACGCTGGCGTGTGCTTATGGCGAGATGCACCGTCCGCACAGATCGCTTCGCTGTCACAGATGTATCTGTTCATGATAAAATCATCTTTGTTCCATTAAAAACTCTGAACAAAGATTATTTAAATGCAAATTTGCCCTTAGGAAACTGAGCACTGCTGGCTCAGGCTTAATTTTTTAGGTTGTTCTTTTTTTCAGTGCTTTGGTTTTGAATGTTCATTCTCTTCCCCAGTTCCCCATACAGATTGTAGTTGTTGTTAAAGTACTTTTTTTTTTTTTTTTTTTTTTTAGGGCTGCCTTGTAGGCAGAGATAATCTGATTGGTTGAGACAAACCATAGAAATCGAACTGAGCAGAATTGGCATGGGCCTTTGGTTCATGGCAAGTTACTGTATTTCTGAGTCCTTCCCCCTGTCAAGGCAACAGTTGCAGCAGAAGAATTTGCTCATGTTGGTGAAGGCAGTGAGCTGAAGATGCATTTTTATTCAAACAAATAAATAAATAAATAATTTGTTAATAAATAATAATTTGATTGAGCCAGCATAGTAGAGATTGGAGTCTCTCTGCTGCAGTTTAAGTGAAAAGATCAGAAACGTGTTGGCTAATTACAGCCTTAAAACTGGTTGTTCTGGGCTACACCTGCATACACCTGCCCAGTCAAATTACACCATGGTGGAAAATGCAAAGCAAACTGGGGAATAATCTCGACACTTTAATTCACTACACTTTAATTCGCTACAGCTTGTTACGGTAGTGATTATTATGTTGTAATGTCACATTTTTGTTTTTATTTGTCAGTGTTCAAGTATGGCATCCAAACAATAACCAATCTATCTTTTCATACCATGGTCCCTAAGGCAAAATCACTTCAAATGAGGGTCTGAATGAAAGTCAACTTGAGG
>OMKZ01020451.1:4518-21257 GCA_900302535.1 Neoniphon sammara | reverse complement strand
ATGGGGATCTTAATGAAAGTCAATTTGATGGTCCAGGACATGGAAATGTTTGAAAACCCTTGGCCCAGTTGACCTCCCAAGTTCAAACTTATAGCTATTAAGGGGCACCCTTGTGGCTCACCATTTAGAAAAAAATCTTAAATAAATAAAAATCTTAAGTAAATAAATAAATAAATAAAAATAAAAATTAGGTCATTTAGGTAGGTTAGTTAGCTAGTTAGTTCATGAATGACTGAAAAACAGAAATAATTCCCAGTTATTTATTTATTTATTTATTTTATTTTATTTTATTTATTTATTTATTTTTTATTGATACGTTGACCAGAGTTCCTTTTTTGTGATTCAGGTTTGCAAATTAGCTTACTTGGCCCCTGAAGATTTTAAGATTTAACTCAACCAATGAGATTATTTCTGCCTCCAAGAAGATGTTTATATGGCTAAAACGCCACTCTGCAAAAGGCTTATTATTCAGAGTACTTAAATTAGGCTGACCTGATTTTCCCACAGGAATCAATTAAGTTTCTTACCTTTTAGAGTATTAAAACTGTCTCAACAAGAAAGATGACAGATTAAGTGATTTCCATTAGCTAAATTAGCTACTGGCATTTATCTATATTCCACAATCTGAATAAATAAGGAATGGTTGATCAGACACTGGGAAATAATCATAAAATGTTTTTCAGCAAACTGTGGCAAAAAGTTGGTCAAAGCACAATTTCATTTTTGAATGAGCAAGGAAACTAATCTGACATTCAGGAACTTCATTTTCTTAGAAATGCCTGTACGAGGTGTCTGAAAAATGATCAGCAGAAAGATAATGAGTTTTCTCAATTCGGTTTGTGAATACTGATAATGTTATAGTCTCATTGCCGGAGGAACAGACTGTGCTCTTGGCCAAATAAATCTCAACAAAGTCTGTGAAATAAACACAACCTCTGGAATGAAAGGTGATGTAAACATGAGTAATGTGAACTTCTGTACATTCCTCAATAGGAATAACAGGACAATGTTATGTATTGAACTCGTCATTTTTGCCTTTTTGTCATGTGAAAAGTTTATTTAACTGTGAAGTTGCCCAAACTTTCATTTTTTGGTTCAATAAGAAAAACTTGAACCTGGGTTGTCTAACTTTGAGGAAAATGTGTCTGTCTATCCTCCACCTTAACCTCCACACTTTTGTTTTCAGCTGCACTATTTCAATGGCAAACTGATATTACTCCTGTTCCCGGCTTCTCCAACATGTAACATTTAAGGGCGCCAGGCTGAATAAAGTGACACTAAATTTTCTCTTTTATTTTTGCGTACAGCATGGCGAGGACCTCAAAGTTCAAGCGTGAACGTTCAGCCATGTGGCCTCGAATCTTTGCGGATGCGAAAGCTGCCGCATTCAAGTGCTCCCAGCGCTGTAGTTTTGCTGAGGATCTCTGATTAGCTCTCATTGTGAAAGCAGGAGTGGGACTGATTGTGCACGGACCTTTGACACACATTCAGTGATTTATCTGAAAAGCTTTGTTCGGCGGTTTCAAAAGGTCCTGGCTCTTTATCACAGTGAATGTGAACATATAATCATTTTTTTAGTCCTATTTCATATATTTCTAGACTACTCGCTTGTCTAAACCAAATATATAAGAAACTGACATTCCATTGTCATATACACTAATTTCACAATAGTACATATGAAATAAATGTAAAACTTATTACGCCAAGGACTAACAGCAAATGAGTTTACAACTGAAAAACACTACCATATAATTGCTGAAAAGCTTTGAAACATCTTTTTTTTTTTTATCTTATATTTACATTAAATGTTTTCCATTCATCATTTTGACCTTGCTCTTCTAAGTCTTTAGACAGACAGTCAGACAGTCTCCTCATCACTGGCAAAGCCCCACTAAATGCTGCTTGATCAGAGTTTAAGTTCTGGTTCTGTTTTTTTTTTCTAAGGCTTCAAGCATGTTGCAGGGTTTCCATCCAAGAACAAACTGTCAAAACTGAATGGAAATGGCCAATTTGAATAAAAATTCCCTTGGTTTTGCAAAACAAGAAATCTTTTATGCCTTCTTGAAGTGGAAAAGTTTTCTAGCAGTAAAGAAATTAGAACTAGCAACTGAAACATATGTGTTGAATAAATAATGATGCCGAATTGGTTCAGTCACATTACATAACAAGCTGCTTTGGAAGTTCTGAAATGTCTGCAAATGATCTGTCCAGCACAGCCTCCAAAAGGAAATACCTGCTGTCTCTCCCATGTACAAGTCTCCATGGTGGTGGTATTAGTTGGTCCATTAGAATATCACCAAGTGCATTTCTTGCTTTTGATCTTCAGACAGCATGAAATGGCCATAATACGGCCAGAATTTGCTCAATTCTCTCTTTGCTTTGCTTTTTTGACATTTAAGAATTCTATGAATTTATTTTAACCCAAATGATGGAAATCCACCTAATTCACATTTAATTTATAACACTCAGAGTTCAACATTTGAACATTTGATTGATATCCACATGAAAATAAAGCTTCTCTTGTAATTCTGACATTTGACAGTGCAACAAGTTGTCTTATACTAATGATTTCGCATCATTCACTCTCTATCCTTTTTTTCCATCTTGACGCCTTTCCACTGACAGATATGTACACTGACATAATTTTGAAAATGGCATGCCTCATAACAAGGCCAGTGCTGGTATTTCTTCAGCAAGAACTGTTTAGGAGAGGCCACATCTCCGTATTAGCTGCTGCTCTGGCACAATTTTAATTGAGTGCAGTCCCTGTAAAAATAATCAATAAAAGTAACGTAAAAGTAATAAAGATGATGGGAGACCATCCAGTGCAGTTCTTAGATCAACAGGTGTTGGGTTTCATGTTCAAGTCTAATAAATAGGCTTTCATTGCCTGTAAACTCCTCCAATATCAGAACCCAGTGATGTTATATGCTCACTATTGCAATATGCAAGCTCTCATTAGGAAAGGCTCAATGGGGGCCCTAGGCTTGAGGCTCATAAAAATTCACAAGGGGCCATTATTTATTTTTACTGGCATTACAAATCATCATTTGTGAACTGGACTGTTATTTTTCACTATTATTTTCTTTGAATTTATAAGATGCCCCAAAGGGTTTGGTTGCTGAAAGGTATTCTGAGAAATATTGGGAAATCACTACTTGAAAAAGACGGAGACAAGGCAGGTACAAGGGAAGTGGGTACACTAGAAAAGAAAATTACAACACTTCATTTTTCTTGTATCTTTGAGTAATAATTACTATTTGCAAAATATATAAAACACTAAATGTGTAAAAATTTGGTAAATTTTGTACATACCACAGGAAGTGCTATTTTGTGGTTACTGGCATGATTGTGAATGACAACAATATACAGTAGCTGCCTCTCATATGCTCATGCTTAACCCTGCCTGACTGGAAGAAGGAAGAAAGTAGTTGTTCAGGGAGGAATGCAAATTAATTAAATTGTGATGCATTAACAAAAAAAAACAAAAAAAAAACTGCAAACTGGCTGGACCTTTGAAATGCAGTAACTAATCTAGCTGCTTTTGATCAGGTTCAGGTTAAGTTATTTGTTCCGCAGGGAGATTTGGTTTGCAGTAAAAAACTTTGGGCATGCATCCCAACACAAGGAGACACTTCACAAACAAAACACAGACAATGGACAATCGAATACTAATAAATAAAAATAAATAAACAGAGTGCTCAAACAGTGGTGATTAAAATGGATGAGTAAGAGACATTTAATAGGGAACAATAAATAAGGAATAGGAGTAGTTGCTTCTATTGCCTCTTACTCATCTGGGTAATGGCTGCTGGAATAAAGCTATTTTTGCAGCGCTGTGTTCTACACCTCGGGATTCTAAACCTCCGTCCAGAAGGACAAAGCTGAAATTCTCTGTGCAAAGGCTGGGACTCATCCTAGTGTCTTCATTACCAATCATATCTATGTAAATGTAGGAAAATTGTAGAATTTGGAGAAGTTGAATTCTATAATTTTAAAAAAGGCTAAATCAAAGGCAAAATATTAGTGAACTGTATATTATATATAATCAGTTTTAAATAATAAGAGTCTTTATTCATATAGCACTTTTAAAAACAGTAAGTCCTTTGCAAAGGATTAAAAAATAAAAATAAAAAAATAACAGACACAAACGATATACACAAGGTAAGACATATATGATAAGTCATAAAAGGGGTCAAAAACAATGATGTCATTGAGCCAAATAACTTCCTGACAAGCACTTGCACAAATCCACAAAGGAAAGCAATACATCAATCTATTAGATGAATCACTGAAATAATTATTGTTGAATATTAATTCAATATTGTGCGAAATTTTGTGTTGGTTCCACCAATGTTGAGGCTCCAAACAATTGTCAAAAGAAGCAGACAGGCCTGGTAAGAATTTTTAGAGACAATAGAAATTTAATCGCTCATTATCCACTTGGGTAATGTTTCAGCATCAGCGCAAGACATTGTTTTGTTTCACCCAGATATTAAATGAGAAATGATCCATATCAAAATCCTTCCAGATCATGAGGCTCATAAACATCTATTCTTCTGTCAGGAAATGACAGCCGTTGATTTGAGGCCTGCCCTGATGTCCCTGTGTTAAACAATTAAGAAGTTAGTTGAGAAAGGAAACAGCGATTATGTGTGTTTGATGGGTGCACACACACATGATGATGAACAAGTTTAGACAGCCTGGTTTCCTGAAATTCCATGTCTTACAGTTCAAATGTTCCCCATGCATGCAAACTGATAGAAAAATGGTTTCTTATCAAGAGAGGGTTACAAGAAGGAGACATGAGTAGAAACAGGAAATAGCACAATGTAAGTTAAGAGTGTGGAGGTCAAGGTAGTGGATGGGTGGATACATCTTAAATCTGATGACTGAGGTCACAATTGTTTCGCTAGGATAATCATAACCGTTAACTGACCCTTCCACATGACAAATGGCAGAAAAAGGCTGAGCTCAGTCAGCGTTTCTGTTACACAATCATGTCATGGTGGAGGACCACAGTCTTCACATTATTACTGTCCACAAAACATAATCTGCATTTGGGAGTTAATGCTCATTTCACAAAATTTTGAGAAACTAGGTTGCCTGAGGAATTGGAAACCATTCCAGCATTGTGTCTCCTTTCACTCGCCACTTATGCAGAGATTTTACTTTTTGTTTAATCCGTTTTAGATGCCTATGCATATATTTTGAAAGGGCAGGATGTGTAGAGCAGTAGGAAGCTTTCAGCAACAATTTATGCAAGTGCATGCAGCCTGTTTTGCTCCACAAAGATTTAAATGCTAACTTTTGACAGTGTCAAAATATTTATAAAGCTGCACAAGGCAATGTTGCCAGCCGCAAATGACAGCAAGTTGTAACGCTTTGAATTTTTACTACTTCATTATCCACCACATCACTTGATGTGATCAGTAACTAAATGTTTTGTGATGTTTCAAAATGGCTGCCCACAGAGTTTTGTGTGAATGATAATAAATTTGATGTGATCAGTGAGCCACACATAACATTTTTTAAATCTAAAGTCATATTTGATACATATAGTCCCCAAATGCTTTGTTTTCTGATGTGGCTGTTTTTTGTAAAGCAGTGAAAAACCCTCTTTAGCCTGTTGGCTAAAGCTAGCCTTGTTGTTATTAGCTTAACAAGCTAACAAGAAGAACATTTCTGCTTCTGAGTTCCAAAGCACATGCATATAATTTTTTACATCTAACTTTGCAAACCCAGAAATGGGAGCTTCCGAACTCTCCTGTGAACACACCATCAGTGTGTGGTAGGGTTTGGTAAAGAGGTTCAACATTTACCGTTCAGCCCTTGGGTTCAGCCCTCTCTGGAAGGAGCATTTTTTCCCTGCTGTTTCAGAGACACTTTTGAATGGAAAGTGATTAGCCCCAGCAGAGATTGCATATGAACTGCTTAATTTTTGATTTGCCATGCTTATATTAAACCTGTATTCTAAAAATACCTTTAGGCTACAGTACAATGAATGAATTGAGAAAGTTAACTTGTAAGGAACTATTTTTCAAATTGAATGCTACGGCTTGAAATTCAACGTAATTATTAATGAATTTAATAGTTGATTGTATTTTGAATCAGTTTTTCCCCATTTAAATTCAGATTCAGCTTTTGGACACAAGGGACCTCTGTTGTCTGAGTGATAACTTGAAGGCTAGTTACTAATCACTAGATAAGTGCTGCCACTAATCTCTGTCCATACTTCAGATTCCACTTATGATTAATCACTTCCTGTATGTAGAGATTTTCCACTAATGATCATACCAACACCAGAAATCAGTTTGGGTAAATAGGGCGAATCTACAGTGTTTCAATTAGTGGTGATGAGACAGTTTTCTCTGTTGCAGCTCCACTTTGTAATTTAGCCTGATAAGATGGGCAGATTTTTAGAGGAAAAATCTTTCCTAGCGCAGCTTTAATGTGCTATCCAAGTTTCATTTTGATCATATCATGTGTTTCTCTACATGAAAAAAGGGGAGAATACGACTATCATGCATGCCATAGCTACACACCATGTTGAGTGAAGGGAATGTAAGCATTCCCTTCGTAAAGTGCAGCCAGCACAGAAGCCGGCACTGTTACTGGAGTCAAGAAAATGTCTTCAAACAAGCAAGCTGGAGGACTGTTATCAGATTCCCATGTGGCCTGGAAGGGGCAGGGTGTGACTCACTGGGGACTCCAGTTGACACAAACAATAACACCACATACCGACACATCGATGCTCTGGGCCAATGACATCCCTCACGGTTCGTTTCCTGTAATCCAGTGAGGTAGCGTTCGCTGTAACATTACGCGCGCCTCTGAGCCAGATCTGAGCAGGTGTTGTATTGAATGTTGCTCTCGAATGCTCGCAGAGCCGCTCGATGACAGGGAGCGGGGGATTCCTGAGCTGCTGGAATAAATAGCCGACATAACTCACACACTTTGGAGAACATCTCGCTCTTGAGAATTATGTTTCAGTCCCTATTCTTTGATATGTCAGATGTGTGAAGGCTTGAACAGATGCTGTGGCACATTTTATTCCTAAACACTCTTGAGGTGTTTGGAGACACTGACAAAGGGCTTCTACCTATGATCTAAGGCACCTAGTATTATAATTTATCATTCACCTTTTCCTCCCTTTTGTTTTAAATAGTGATAAGTGTGAAACTAATATGGCGATGATGATGATGAAAATTCTACTGAAAGATTAGTGGTATGTCAGTCCATCACTAGCCACATGCCATACTGACTTCAGCTTCATTCTCTCTTTCATTTTCGAAGGCCCAAAGAAATTTTCTATTACATTATTTTTGATGCTTTTATTCTACATCACTTTAAAACTTTTTTTGTTTAGATTCTATAATTTATTGTTATTATTACTCTCCAAATTGATACCAAGGCACTTTCTCTCCCCTCCCTGAATAATATATCTGCGTTGATACCCCGAGTCTTTTCCCAGCTCCTGTGCATTATTTATTGTACAGCAAATAATGCCGTGGACTTTCTCAGGAAACACTGATTCATTACCATCCTCATAACTTATAATGTGACCCCACAGGTCTTTTTCTGTATCCGGGTTTACATTTTTAAAGACCTCACCAGGCAATGTAAACCTGTTATCCTGCGTACATATTAACATTTTTCGTTCTCATTCCTGAAGAAGTATACTCCATTGAAGAAGTGACAATTGAGGCTTTCATCCTGCAAAATATGATCTTACCACAATTCAGTATAATAATGTGATGCCTTTACCATTGTTATAAGACATTTGTAATTGTTCACACCAGGGTTTGACCAATATGAGATGTTCATATTTGTGTATTGAAGATATTGCTATTGATATTCAGTGTCCTCATTTCTTGTCATGATAGAAAAGCCTCAGAAACAGCATTTAGATCATCATGGGACATAAAATTCTCCACTGAACTAATGAAATTGACTAATGAAATTCTCTTTGGGTTGATATCTCTTCAAGGCATCCATTAAATGGTAGAGAAATTCTGGGATACATTACTGCCTTTAAAGGAATACTCAATGTTTTGGGCAAAATACCTTTTTTTAGACTTACCCAGACTGAGATAAGATGTTCGATGTTTCACCTCTGTACGTCCACTGGTTCAGTTCCTATGGGTAGCATTTCATGTTAGCTTAGCATAAAGACTTGAAATCTACAGGAGTCATTAGCGTAGCTGTGTCACAGTGAAAAAATAAACCTTACAGCAAATCCAAATCTTATTGTCTTATTTACACAATGCATAATGTGTAACTGATACATTGGTTTGTTGGTTTACATAAGTTTGTTTTCACATTGATGGAGCTAGGCTTATAACTCCTATAGTCTTCAAGTCTTTATGCTAAAATAACACAAAATGCTACCTCTAGGTAGATGATTTGTGTCTGTATGTGGATGTTTTTCTGAAGGTGAAGGTTTGAACACATCTTAGAAAAAAAAACAGTTGTTTTAGGAGAAGTTAGATGGTAGGAACTATGGATGGTACAAAATGTGTTCAGTGGTTATAGTTCCTACCATCTAACTTCTCCTAAAAGGGCTCTTGTTTTCTTTTTTATTCCAAGACGTGTATTTCATTATTGTGTAATAGACATATTATGTAAATAAGACAGCTTTGGTGTTGCTGTTTATTTTTTCACTTTGATGGAGCTAGGCTAATGACTCCTATAGACTTTAAGTCTTTATGCTAAGCTAACACCAAATGCTACCCATAGGAACTGTACCAGTGGACACACAGAGGTGAAAATAGTATCAAACATCTTGTCTCAGACTGGGTAAGTCGGAGAAGGGTATTTTCCACCCAAAAGCTGGAGTATTCCTTTAAAGGAAAAATTATTTTACAGAAAACATAACTGAACATCTAAGGAAGGAGCCTCCATTATATCAGATATGAACCGCACCAGGGGAATGCAGAACCATCCTAATTTGTATTCCAAGCAAACTGATATGTCATTGTAACTCTTATTGACGCTGTTGTTGCGTGATGGGGTTGCACATCAGGTTATCAGAGTTGATGGAGAAGCATATGATAGCGTGGCCTGTACGTGGAATTCCCCTTGGAAACAACAGAACCACTGCCTTGTTCACATTGACCTTAAGAGGAACTGCGGCTCAAGCTGTTTTTCAGTTCCTTTAGGGAAGCTGCTCCTTTTTCTTGAGAGATTATGTTCCTCAACAAGGTTAACGTCTAGTGTGTTTTGTATCCATCACATGGTTTTCATCTGTGAAATGGGAATGCCGCACCATCCCAATCCCAGCCCCCCTGCTGCTTCAGCTGGCCTGGATGCCCCCCACACACACACACCCTACCCCCCCATCCCGTCTCCCCGTTGTTTCCTGGTCCTCCTCCAGGCGTCACTACCCAGTGAAAGTCCTGGAAATTCAAACCCACCTGTGATCTCATTGCTTGGACTTCAGGGTCACACAAAAGAAGGAAACAGGCAGACAAAGCAGTGCTGGCTGTGGATTTCCGCGGAGGGCAAGTCCAGAGCTGCAGGGGACTCAGAGAAGGAGAGAGAGGGTTAAGTTACACTTGGGGGAAGAGAGGGAGGCGGCGAAGTGTTGATCTGACAGAGCAGACGGCCGAGCCTCTACGCAGCTCCCCTCTTCTCTCCTGGGCTCTTAAAGTTCGTAGGTCAAGCGCTGAGGAGGTGGAGGAACCACACAGAGAGGACAACGGGAACACAGGAACTCAGCACCTTTGACTTTGTAGCAGTCTGGCACCCTTGAGAAGGTAAATACTGAGTACTGATTGCCTGCAGTGGTTAAGAAACTGTATTACGAGCTGACGTTTAATAGCCTCAACAGATGCTACACATGCAAGAGATTAAATGTTTTTAAGTTTTTTTTTAAGAACTGACATTTTTTTAACTTGAATATGTCACCACTTTGGTTGAATATTTCAGTTTCCATTGCCAGAAATCCAACTAACTTAATTTGTCAGCAGTTCAGAGTAACAATTCTATGTCTTTATATAATGTCCAAAGAGGAATAATTTTGCCCTGCTGTGCATTATTTTACTCAAAAATGAATTATTCTAATTGTAAATGAATTCAAGGCAGTACATGCAATGCATTTATAATGCAAGCCATATGCAGCGTATTGTAGTTCAGGTTCTTGTCTCACACTGACAAATCTAATCTCTAATTTCTTTAGCACTGCCTTTGTGATTCAACAACACATGCCATATTTGATTGTCACATTGCCTAGGTTTGCTCTCAGTTTGTTTGTCAGCTTTTGAAAAGTGAACACAAGAACATATTTTCATCAGTCTAACAACACAGCCTATTTTTGCCGCTATATTTAACAATTCTCGGGAAATGGGCTTATGTTTCCCGGTTGATCAAACATATGTATATTAGTGCTTTGAATTTCAATTTTCAAATGAATTTCAGAATAATTCCGAGCGGCCTACTGTCCATGAAAGCAAAGATCTGTTCACACGTCCCCACTTCAGGGAGCGAGTGCCTGTAATAACAGATATCAAACTATGTAGACACAAAAACATCAAAGTCTCCCACTCGTTTTACTTGACAGAATAGAGAGTAGCATCCAATTGTTGAGGTCTATCATCTTGTCATGGGAAGCGGCGCTAGAGTCTCTTGAGCATAGGGACAGCAAAAAGATTTGAGGGAAAGGTAGTATATTCTGTTTGCTAAATCACTGCTTCATTTAACACTGTGTATATGAAGTCCACACACTTGCGTTTAGGAGAATATTGATTGGGGGTGAAACCACAGTTATGGCTCCATCTCGTTGGCAGCACCTCTTTTTAGCTCAAGCCCAGCAGTTTTATTTACAGACACTGATTATTGAATTAAAGTAGCGAGCCAGCGCTTGTAAATCATCTGTCTTTCACGGCAGTTCTCGGTAGAAATAATTCAAGTCACAAAGTTAGCACATCAGTTTAGAGAGGCAGGCGGTATTAAGTAAAATGGAAAGGCAGCTAAGTGTGTCCAATTTGCTGGCTGTCTAGCTGTTGTGTCTTTTCACATTCAGAGTAGCCAGCGTTATGAGCACATATTCAGCCATGCAAAAGAGAGATCCGTCATTCACGAAACAATGGAAAGTTTACAGAACACTCCTGTGGTTGTTTTGGGGGTAATGTTACACTGGGAGCTGCATTCGGCTACATCCAAATTCTCACCAGTTGAAATTATATCTAGCAACAGCAGAAATCTCCTGTATGCAACAAGGTATATTCAGTCAAAACTGATTATAGGTTTGGAAGCCATTCTTTGTTGGCCAACAGCTGATATTGTGATGAAAATGCATTTTGTCTCCTGTCTTGTATTGGAACAAGCAACCACTCTTGGCATTTCTGACTTTCCTCATGTCACACATAATTCACAGCGGTTTGTTGTTGTAGCATGAGACAATGTAGGAGCTGCTGACATGATAGTTTTGCCGCTGGTAGCTGATGCCACACTGCCCTAGGAAAGATTAAAGAATGGGAGCCTACAGCATGTAGGTAGGGTACACACACACACAAATCCACGCTACACCTACATTGACAGTACAGTGAGTGGGCACCTAATGAGCACAAGATAAGCATGTGAGTAGTTCTGCTCTCGGTGGGCTGGCTGCCTTGGCTTGGGAGGCCGTTTAAAGTGGGTTCCAGCCCTAGGGCAGAGCTGAAATATGCAGGAGGAACACACTGTAGAAAAATGAAACGGAGAGCAAGTTCTAGATGGTTCCCGGGGTATTCTCTTACATAAATGAGGCAAGACGTATTGAGGCTAAGCTGTGACTTTCTGTAACTTGCAAACTATGAACAATGCCAGGGTGGGGGAAATCATTTTTGTTCCCTTTAGCTATTCTTAGTGTGCCCCTCCACCTGCTCGCTGTTGTGTTTTGCCCGTTTCTTCCCCTTTAATTTGTACAATATGGTCCACAAGGTTCATCTGTGTGAAGGAAAACACGTGGTAGAGATGCATGTATCAACACATGAGCACAAATTCACACCCAGTACCAGGTCGTCACACGTTATCATCAAGTTAGAATGTATTTCCTGTAAATACAAGATATGGCCCACTGAGATTAAGTGGCTCCAATTCATCATTGTGGTGATAGCCCCGTTGAACAGACAATATGGCTTCAGCTCCTGCATTCTGTTTTTCTGAAAGAGTAAATTATTTCTGAGTCAGTGGCATATTTCAGCCCTCATTTTATTGGCTAAAGAACTGTTTTGGTTTTAGAAACATTTAGAGGTAGAGCCGCTCTGGAGGCATAAATAATCTGATTGTTTGAATTGAACCTCAGTTGGTGGAGAAAGAGAACCCCGGATTTTCTGTTTCTGTTAGACTGAAGCTCAGGGAAAGCAGGCAAGGGAAAAAAAAGGAGGTAGCTAATATGAAGCCCAGCACTCTTGCTTAACAGCTTTCAATCAGTGTGGATTTGTTTAATTTCACCCATACATAGCATGTTGTTACACCCAAATGACTACGTTGAATAAATGTATAACCTTCAAAGATGTTCAAAAAGACTACTCTGTTCACATCTACCGGAGAAGCCTTTAGTTTAATCCATCCAAGAGTTTTCTCCACTCAAAATTACTATCAGGTTTTCATTTCTTTCGTCTCTTTGTTCTGCTGACATTGAGTGAGCAGAGAGGAAAAACTACCTGGATCGATGCGCGGGCCCTAAGTTCTCGCTCTCCACACAATATTCCGACATCACCTTTGTGCTCATGGCGTGATGACACTTCCTCGTGTCCGTGCTTGAAAACCATGTGATTTGTTGTTGTTCTTTTACAAGGACAAACTCTGCTCACTAGCGCTACTAATGCTTGGATACTCTGTTGAGCAATACAAGAAGGTACATCCACGGCATTTTGTGGAGGCTGAGGAGTAAGAAACATAGGCCTATGAAAATGGAAAAATACACGCACACCACTATTTGTGTTCCCAACTGTGATTTATTTGATTTGTAAGCTTATGTTTTGACCTTATTCATCAGGTAAATGAAGACCATTTGTTTGTTGGGCGAGGTATCCTAATCTGGCACAGCATGCTGATTTCATAAGTTTCATATTTCATTTTTTTTTTTTTTTTTGAATTTGCAAAACCATCTAGTCATGCTCCAACCAAATCGCTATTGGAAGCCACAAAATGGCTGGACCAATCATGGAAACTATAGGCGTGGCATAGTTGACAATATTGAGAAGCCGTGCACTGGAATGCAAAACATAAACAATAGGACATCAGTGTAGATTTTCCTTACAAAAACAGAAAGAATTGCGTACCAATATGCTAACAAGCTAGCAAGTGGCTCACCATTATGCTAGCTCAAGTTTGCTGCTGTTTTCCCTTATTCATATGAAAACTCTGTTGGTCATCTTTAACTGAAAGAATGCCATCTAGCCATATTAAGTTAACCAAGTAATCAACTAATTAGTCTAACTGACCCTCCAAGTTCAAACTAGCTATACCAGCCATAAGTAGTATGCTTATCTATTTAAGTACGCTAGCTCACAAATGCTAGGTCATGAATGAATGAAAAAAGATGTTTTTATTAATATTTTTCTTCTTTGCATTTATATTTGTCCGTTAGCTAACCTGGACTGCACTAAACTCTTTTTTTATTTGTTTGGCTCTGCCCATTTAGGTTTAACTTAACCAATGAGATTATTTCTGCTCCGAAGCGGCTCTGCCTGCGTGAAATGTTAGGACTAAAACTCGAATCTGTTAAAGAAGTAAATTTTGAGAAAAAAAAAGATGAGCTTGGTGCAGCATCAGCCTCATAATGAGGAGCAAAATCAAACACTTTCCAAGCTTTTCCTTGTTTATGAATGTCAGCGTGTGTTGTATTCTCTAAAAGCACAGAGTGAAACTTCTCTCCAACGCTGTAGACATTAGGCCCTCTTTAAAAATGTGTTACACTGCTGGGGCTCTTGGCTGGAAAAACATGTTAGCATGGAGAGGGAGTGGGGTGGGGTAAGAACATAGGAACGTGACTAAACTCCCTCTAATTGGCATTTTTAGGGGGTCTGGAAGTGGAGGGCTGGCAACTGGTGGGTTGTGTTTGAAAAGACGCTGCCAAGAAACAAAGCGAAAACAGTGGAACCAGCGAGGTCTGCCAACGGCTGGGATGCATTGGATCTTTATTAAAAGCTTAAGTCCCAATCAGCAAGGCTTTGCTCCTGCCAGCTAAATTATTTCCCCTCTATTAGTAGGCCCACACTCAGCCAGTACCTTAGATATAGATGCCAGAATGTTCTTTTATTGCTATTCTGTGAAATAAACAAAATGATGCAATGACTTGTAAACAGCTCTTCCATTTGCTCATTACAGCGAGCTAAGGAGGGAAATCGCTTTTAATGTACCATAATGTACATTAAATCAAAGTCAGTGGAGTTCAAATGTCCTCCTACATGAAAGATGCTGGCATTCTGTCTTAAAGGGACGGCATGGGGCCATATTTGACCAAAGGCATTGTGATGCCTGGCCCTGCTGATTAGCTGGTCAGGCCCACTGCTGTTAAGAAAGTCATTCCATTATCCTTGTGGCTCATACATTAAAGATGCACTTATTCGTGTTTTTATGTAAGAAATCCTGCCGTATTTTCTGCAATTAAAAAGCTGCAGTAAAGACTATTGCATCCCAGTGATCACATATCGGGTGTGTGAAGTTTACTGAACTGCCTTACTGCATTTGTATTAAAATCCTCAAAACTCAAAGCTGGATCTTGCTGATGTTTGAGGTGACTAATATGCAAGGCTGCCTTGTGTAGCTTTTTACTGAGGCCTTTGGTTCAGAGAACAGGTTTTTGCAGATCTGCAGATTCAGTTCTTTTAATTTCAGTTGTGATTGAATGCAGAGTATGTGAATCACACTTTAGCCTCATTTCTATGGCTGATTAGACAATAAGTCTATGGGCAAAAAGCCCTGTACATGTAGGTTTTTCTTTACCATCTGCACATCTGAGACCATTCGTATAATCTAAGCAGGAAAACAAAAGCTCTTGTTGTTGAGCTATGACCAGTAATGCTCCTGATTGTGATTTGTGACTGAAGGCATTTGGGAAGCAGCACTCCAGTAACTGCGCGGCTGTTCAGCCATGTGGAGAAGATTATGTTGATAGGGAAAATCTATAGCCGCTAAGAAACCACACGAACAACGTGTGTGGACGTCGGATCAGTTTCACTCTTTCGATATTGTTTGGCAGTTTTGATAATTTATTCATGACCAGGGATATGAGAATGGACTTCACATGTCTCATGAAGTATACACTAACATTTCTTTATTCTTTGTCTCTATGGCTGTCCAGCATGGTGATATTGTGAGAGCATAAATAAAGTAGCCAGCTTAACTGCTAATTTTAGAGTTTCAGAGTATCTGCCGGTTTCAAAAAGTATAATGTAAGACTTATTAAGAACTTTTTTAACACTACCCGAAATATGGATTTAAGATCAATTGTAGCACCAAAATTAACTAGAAAAAAGCAAAAACAGTTCATTTCTGATTGAACATAGCTAATGAAAGTCAGAATGAGGTGATGGAAATTAATTGTTTATGGACAGGATGCTCAACTATGTTTATTAAAGGCAGATGTGCTAAAAACTATGCATTTTAAAATGTAATCTATTCCATATTAATCAAGGAGTGGGCACGCATAAAGTGGCCAACAAAATAAATAAATAAATGAATAAATGACACTAGTGCTGGTTCCATTCACAACTTTTGGTGAAAATACATAATTTGTCACATTTGCCTTATTTCTTTTGTCTTTCTTTTTAACTCTACCTCAACTAAATATTACTGAATGTAAACAATCAATCAATGCTACTATCTAATTTTATAGCTGCATCAAAATATAACTTTAAAAAATAAACCTTCAAAACAGTGAAAAGGTGAGACTAGATTAGAAATGAACACTTCCTATCACATTTATCACATTTAACAAATTATTGCTGCACATGTTTGGGAAATGGGGTTTCAAGCTGAGAGCTGCTTCCCAGCTCTTATAATGGCAATCCATAATAGAATCACCACTTTAACTATACTTGTTGCTCTGCTGTGCCTCACAGAACCCATTTTGTACCAGAACAAATTTGTAGTACAGCCTGGCATTGCAGTATCAGTGATGTTATATTCTGAGAAGCAACTGAAAAGCATCTTGGTGTAAACTGCAGACATCCTTACGCAACAACCAAAGCCAGTCCTTTTGTTACTCATCTGTCAAAGTGAAACCAAGGACTGATGATACTGTTCCTAAGAATCCAACAAAAGATGAATCTTCCACTATTTGAAAGGACACTACTGACATATTAAGTATGATGCCATTAAAAGGCAATAAAGAGGAAAGGGACTTGTTCATAGACCAGGTGTTTCATATTTACGTAAAAGCACCAGAATGTGCTTACAAATGCAGTGAATATTTTCAGAATTGGAGTCTTTGCAAAAATGGTACTGATCGGCTGATTTTGGGTTCCTTGTATCTACTGAACTGACTATGACAGGATTAAAAGAAATATGTCTGCAAGGGTTAGACCAGGGTTATATCTGTCCAGGGTTTTCTCTCTCAAATCTGAAAGAGGTAATTCTCTATCTCTCCTATATATATATATATATATATATATCATTTGCAATACTCTCTTCATTCTTTTTGTTCATTCAGACATTTCATTAAAACAGATTTATTACATTTATTCCTTTATTCCATGGGTTTCTTATTTATTTATTTATTTATTTATTTATGTATTTATTTATTGCAT